>APFE030231397.1:0-14180 GCA_000404065.3 Pinus taeda
ACAAATTTGGATGTTTCAATTCTAGAATTAGAAGAAATTCTCTGAAGATATCATTGCAATTTTGGATTTTTGTCGACAATAGGTGCATGAGGACATGCAAAACATTGAGTGTGGCAAAATATTGAGCCTCCAAAATTTCCTACTTTTTTATAGTTTTATCTTTCATTTTCACCTCTCTTGTCACTTACTTCCATATCATTACACTTCCTCAATGAGTTAAGTATCACCTGGGCCATGTAAATACATCAATAAGGTAAATGTCCATTATTATCTCAAATCTATACTGTTTGCTTTATAAAATTTCTTTGATTAGAAATAAGCTACCGAACTGTGCAAATTATGTAGCTCATCCAAAATTTTGCACTTGATTCGAAGGTTTTATAGGTTCCTATGTTTCATAAATCAATAGGAGCATATCGAAAATTGCCAAATGTTGTCAAGATGGTGATCCACCTATCAGCCACATATGGAAGTTCACAAGGTCAACATATCATTCAAGTCAAACTCTCAGTCAAATCAGTTGTGGCACACCTATAGGTAGTAAAATATCAAGTGGGTGTGAAATATTCAAGTGAGCAAGATTTAAGGATCTAGATTTGATGATCTGATGAAGACCTAATGGATCAAGACCACTGATATGTCCTTTCACGATTCACTTCTTGATAGAAAATCGTTAAAAGGAAATGTTTTAGCAAATTTAAAATACTGGGAATTTATAGCCATAAGATTCTTAGTCTAGTTATGATGTAAACTTTGTAAAATGCTTCCCCTAGAAGCAAGTAGATAACTTTTTGAAGTTAATTTATCTTTGCAAAGACTATTGTATTAAAACTTTGTTATGGCTCACTCATAATTTCTTGCGGTCGATTCAAGTTTATGTTCTGAAGTTTGTAGTCACTCATGCATCTCTGGAAGGCCCCTTGCAGAAGTATGAGATAGTGTAATCTTGCTTTCATTTAGAAATTTCTTACGCTTTATTTTCATTCATCGCTTTAGAACATCCCTTTGTTCCATTTAATATTGTAGCTTGTATTCATTCTATATTTTACTTACTCATTTGTTTTCCCCACTGAAGTCAAGCCTTTGGGTAAATGGAAAAACAATAAAAAATATTTGCTTGGTTTCTTCTTTTTCACTTAGTGTCAGATTGATAGCATTAAATGATTCCAATATGATATGCACACATCATTAATCTCATTACAGTCATTTGATTTCTTAAGAATAGGCTTATTTTTTATTTCATAGTATAAAGTTCATTGCTTTCATAGTATATAATTTACTACTTTTCTAGGATTAAAATTTTATTGTTTCATACTCATAGAATAGAGATTAGTATAGAATTGCATTTGTCTTTCATAAAGTAAAGTTGCTTTCATGATCCATAGAATAGGTTTACTTTCATGCTCAATAGATTATGTTAGACTTGAGGAATTTAAAAAATCTTTCATAGTAGAGGATTAAGATAGTATTGTCATTGTGAATCAGTGGATTAAGGTTTATTTCTAAGTTCAAAATTTGTTGCTCTTTATTTTGAGAAAGAAAGTGTGTGTGCTCATTTGGATCTCCTCAAGAGTCTAATTTCATTTCAAGTCTTGCAATTTCATTTCAATAGAATAGATTTCTTTTTATCAATAGTTATTGTAGAGCATATACAATGCAAGTGTGCTTCATAAGAATATGAATCCTAGATTGATAACTTAGTGTAAGTAATTTAACCATCAATTAAATTATCCAACAATTTTCATGTAAATTATCATCATCTTAAAGAAGGAACATGCTAGGGTGTTCTTCATGTTGGTGTCCATGTATTACATTAATTTCTTTGCCTTGATGTTCCAATTAATGATTGGCAACGAATTGTTTTCACACACACAACCTTTGTTGTTTTTCCTATTCTTTCTAATGAGATGAAAAATCAATATTATATATAATATATATATATATATATATATATATATATATATATCCAAGCAACATAGTGTGTCACCATTGGCTAGAGAATTCTTATTTGAGTTCACCATGTGCGTCTACCATCCCAAACCTTGTTCTACACTTTTTAAACACTCTTATTTTTTTGATATGGTTGTCTCCAACTTGATAGTGAATTGAACCCTTCTATTGATGGAGAATTTTTAATTCTTTTAAGAAAAAAAATCGAACCTTGTTGGATCAGTGAGATAGATGGGAATGTTACCAAGGTTTATAGGCTTTGTATTTTTATAACCACATATCAAGAAATGAATCCTTGAAATTTGAAATCTCTTTTCAGAATATACTTTTTTTTTGCAAATATTTTTTCACTCATTTAACCAACAAAGAATAAAAAAACATAGCATAAATTCATAACTTTCAAAAACTTTTGAAAATAATATGAAATGAATGACCTTATGAATTTGCAATGAGGAATTATTATGACAAATACTAGAGCTTGATATTTATGGAGGTATGTCTTTCCTTTAAGGAATGAAATAACTTCAACTTGGACTCTTACTATATACCCATTGCCCAAATCGTTGAATTAGGAAATTATTTAGTTTCCAACTTATTTGCACCTACAGCATGGTAAACTTATTTGCTTTTTTAAATGTATACGTTGAAATGGAAGATCAACGTTTGATTACCCTGTTTAATATAAAAACATTTCAAGGTGTCGAGTATAAAAACATTTCTTTACTTTTAATGGGTCACGTCGGTTGAATATTTACTTTTAATGAGTTCAAGCTTTACCATTTTCGGTAATCTTCTGTATGAAACTCTTGAAGGGAAAACTATAATTTACAACTTTTTCCTTTTCCATATTCTTATAACCCAACTAGATATGGTAAATTATATCTTATTTCTCCTAAGTAATATTGTATATTGTAAATTATATCTATATTTCTCCTAAGAGTGTATGTAGATTTCAACGATGACAAGTGAAAAATGATAATATGAAGGAACGAAAACCGTGAAGGCCGGAAAATTTTAGTGGAAATTCTGTTCTGTAAATTTTTCATTTTTTTAAGTGGGTAAAATTCGCTAAGAATCATATAACTCCATTTTATTTTATAAAGCAAACGAGTTTATATTCATGTAAACTTATTCATACATATTACCAATTTTATTAAATAACTCCATACTCGTATGAAGGTCAAGTCTAAATATTAATAATTGAAAAATGTTATTCATTCAAATAATACCACTCTTAAATATAATCATATAAATATCAAATCCAAACATTAATGATTAACAAAATAGTATCAATTCAAATAATACCACCCTTAAATATCATTGATGATAACAAACACATATTTTACGTTATGTCGTAACTATATACCATATTAACACCATAAAACTCCAAACGTTATACACCAAACATTGTATGTGAACTTATAGAATGATAACTATATCATATCTGTCACAAAAAGTAACTTATGACATTTGTTTATTAGTCCTTGCCATCTGGCAATGGCAAGGGACTATAGTAATTGGAATTGTCAAACTTAGCATTAGTTGAACTGTTTTTATCCAAAGTTTTTTAATGGACAGGACATATTTCACATATTTTACACTCCATTTTATTTTTATTTTAATGCATTCTGCTATGAAAATAATAACCTTGCATAATGTAACCATGCAATTTTTAACTATCGTGATTCCTTGCATTACGATAATGCTAATGTCGGTTAAGAACCTATGCCGTGACTCTGGATATGGACTTAATATATAAACATTTTCCACCACATGAGCATTTGCATGATTGATCACGTAGTATATATGTATCACAATGTCAACTGCTAATTTAACCATCAAGTAAGGTACATTTTATAAAGGAGTTGTTAAGAGTATCTTATCCAATATCAATACATGTCCCATGTATATATACTTAGTCAACATGTTGTGTGACTATTTTGTATTTTTATTTTTTCAGTTTTAAAATGCACTCATGATAATTTACATGTGAAACAACTTTATCTCATGAGCAATTAACTATGGAAATGATTTTCAAAATTCGCCTGCCATGTATATATGCTTAGTCAAGATGTTGTGTGACTAATTATTTTTACACTTTTGAAATGCACTCATAATAATTTACATGTTTAATTTATATATAAAACAACTTTATTTCATAAGCCATTAATTATGAAATGATTTTCAAAATTGACATTATGTGTATCAATAAAGGAAATAAATCAACCATATAGAGATAACGATTTTCAAAATTGACATCATATTTATTAATAAAGGAAATAAATCAGTCATATGGAGATAATTGTGATATTTTTACTAGGGGATAATTTAGTCTAATTTAATTTTAATATTGGGATATTGTTAGGTAAAATTGACTTGAGGTTAGAGTTAAGGTTGATTAGGTTAACCAATGGTAGTTTTGGGGTACGTGGTATTATATACATATGGGTTTCTTCACGTGATATTGCATGTAATGGAGTCTATAAAAGGCTAGGAAGAATTTTTTGTAAGGTAAGCCAAGGAGGTGAGTGATGAAGGCTCACTTGGCTAGGTTGGTCAGAGTTTTGGCCAAGTCATATCAAATTTCATTGAAGTAGAATTTTCCTGTAATTAGGGTCTTCCCCAAACAAATATTTTGTGTATTATAAAAATTAGGTTTGTATGTTATTATTGTTGCTATAATAAATATTTTTTCCTTTCATTAAATTTAATATTTCTGGCCATAAATATGTTTTGCTCTCCCATTTATTTTCCCGTTTATTTTCTTCATCTAGTATTGGAGCCAAGTTGGCTTTAGAGGGATGCTTCTATTGTCAAGGCTTTGTATTGGCCTGGTTGATGGATATATAGACATGGAGCTATTTGGAAAAGCAATGAAAATGTTGTTGTCAACTAAAATTTCTGGATGCTTTGATGGATATATAGACATGGGAGCTATTAGTGTCGGTATCTTCATCCCTCCATCAGTGATCCAATTCTCTTTTTGCATGCATTTTAGGTGTCCCATCTAATCAACTTCACTCCATTAGGTCATGGATCAACTAATGGTAGTGGTTCATTATCAAATTTCCCTCATGGTCTTTATCTGCTGGCCTATTTTCACAAGTTCAGGTCATTTACAAGCATCTTTTGTTATTACATTTGCAAAAGCCATTTTTAGGGTTTTAGGTCTCGTTAAGTCTATGGTTTGCCACCATAGTCTTGTAAAATCTCAATAACGGTCAGTAGGCACATGAGGAGGTCTAATAAGGTCACAAGATCAAATTTTCAATGATGATATACTCAATAAGTGATTTTTTCCTCAAAACCCTGTTTTGAGGTAAAACAAAGTTTTTATTTTCTATGTGTAAATTTTTTATGTAATTTTAATTTTTCTATATGTAATAAGCTCAGAGTTGCTACCCTTGGTCACCTTGCCAACTCCAGCCACTGCAAGCAAAAACACAAGCATCAATGCATCAGTTTGTCAAATGATTAAGAAAAGTCAATTTCAATGGAAAAACAGAGTTCAAAACCAAAAGTGACTTTAACATTAGAAAAGTGGGTTTGAGATGAGTGAAAAATTAAAGTCCTTCATATTTAAAGTGAAAAAGGTCCTCTTGGTCATTTCATTGTGCAAATTTACTCTTGGAGAACAAAAATCGCGATTTGGGAGTCAAAGAGGCAAAAATCCTGTTTTTCAAGGAAACTTGGCCTAGCGCTGCACATCAGGTAGGCGCTATGCATCAGAGGCAGAACTGCAGCGTAATTTTGAACTGGCGCTGCGCATTGGGCCTAGTGCACTACCCATTAATACAGTTTGGTCTAAATCATCCCAAATCGTGCCATAACCCTCAAATTTGCTACATTTTCCCTCTACAAGTAAGTAATCATCCTCCTAAGGTTGAATTTGAGGTCGCATTGGTGTTTTTCATAAATCTTGCTTGTGAAAAATGAAACCCTAGTTTCTCTTCATTGTTTGCCATCCAATTGTGCAATTTTCGCCCCATCTTCACAAAAAGATCATCAAACCCCTTTTCACTCTTTATTTACCCTAATACACTCCATTTATCCAATTTTCCCATATCCCACTCCCCTAAAGCAATTATTTCCCTCACCAAACCCTAAATCCCTCACTAAACCCTAATTTCAAAAAATCATTCTCTTCACTCCCTAACTTCATTTCCTAAGAGTAAAATCTCTTTATACTCATCACCATTTTTCATCATACCTTCATCTCATCATTTTCCTAAGACAAGCACTATGGCAAGAAACAGTGACTCAAGCTGTGATGAAGAAACACAAAGTGACAGTTCAGGAGATAGAAATGTACAACATAGGAGCCTATTAGCATTGCTAAACTTCTTGCTTGCCCTCTTGCCACCACTTGTTTTAGATACCAATATTGCTTTGAGTTTTGTGAGCTAGTTGAGAGGGTTAAGTATCATCATGAATTGGCTAGACAAATTGTCATCAACATGGAGGACAATATGGTACAGCTTACTGGCATCAACTTCACTCTTTCATCAGCCATTATTGCAAAAGCAAATAGGATGCCAGATGTGGGGAAAAGATGGAACAAAAGACAAAAAATCAGTAAACAGAACTATGAACCCTACATTAAAGCCAAATATCATAGTCAATTAGGCAGGGTGTTTCCTTTTCAGTTTTTGGAGGACCGGTATGTGCCATTAATGAAGCTCATCATTAAATACTTCACATGTGAGGGAAGGTTCTCCAGACTCTATGCTTATCATATCAAATTGCTTATGCATTTTACTAGGGTTAGAATGATGAGCATACCATACTTCATTTGCAAAAACATAGAGAGGATGGCTGTAATTGCAAAGAAGAAACCATACCCACGGCAGCTCAATAGCATTTATCAATTCGCTGTCATCAAAATTGTTGTTATGTATCAGCTGATTCATTTGGGAGTGCCATGGGAAACCTTCATTGCCCATGAGATTTTCAAGGGACCTCAAATGTTTGCAGAACCTCAAGAGGAAGCTGGACCTTCCAGGCAACAAAGGGAGCATGAAAACAAAACTGAAGAGGCTCACATTCCTGTGTTTATAACTTATGAAAATGGGACAAGAAGACTTTTTGCAGCTACCAAACCAGTATTATCACCACCAAGGGTGGAAGGGGTCTCGTTCTCTTCACCAGACAACAAGAAAATGTTATCTTCACCTGGGGTGAAAGGGGCTTTTCCTTCTTCTTCAGCAAAGCAGGTACAGGACAAAGGAAAGAAGCCATTGCATGGTGAAGGGCCTTCTGAAGGCCAAGACAGGGATTTCATCTTGATTGAGGAAGAGGACACTAATTTGGGCTCCCAAAGATCAAGACATAAGGATGAGATCATCAAGGAGAAAGAAGTTGAGATCCAAAGCCTATCACTTGACCTTAGGAAAGCTAAATGGATCATTAATTACCTTGAGCAACAAAACAAGCAGTTGGAGGACAAACAAACAATCATGGAGCTGCAAACCATTAGGGAAAACCGATAAATGGCAAAAAGAAGGAAAGTCAAGCTGACTTCACTAGACAAGAAATAGAGGCTGACTGAAAATCGTGGTTGGAAAGAGTGAATGTCCACCTTTAAAAGCTTCTTAACAAGGCTAATAAGGAGAAGAACATGTTGCGACACATGGCCTATCACTATTTGGCCCGGAACAAAATTTGTAAGACAAGAATAAGGAGCTTAAAAGCGAAACTAGGGAGAGCCTTAAAGGCCAAAAAGGAGCAAGACAAGCTTAGAATCTTGGCTGAAGCTTCCTTGGCTCAGCTTAGCAATTGATAAGCTTGCCTCATGCCAATTTTGAAGAATTTTGGAGAAATTTTTGTCATTTCCAAATTTTAATTGCAATACACAGGAATTTCCCTTAGTGGCACTGCGCATTGAGCTGGTAAGGAATTTTGAGGAATGGCTTACATTTTTGGATTCCTCATGAAATAATATGAAAACCCACAAAATTTCATGAATTTTGGAGGAGATCTAGGTCACCTAAAGGGCAAAAAACACCTCAAAAATGCCTTGTGCCACTTTTTGGACCCATAGGAAGCAATCTTGGGAGAACTAATTTTTGGAGGGGAAAATGGACACCAAATTCAAAAATTCCACTTGTCATAGAAAGCAGACAGATAGACCTTTCCAACAAGCCATATTGGAGCAAATTGGGTGAAGGGGAAGGCCTCCAAAGTTAGCTTGGAAAATGCGCTACGCATCAAGCACAATTTTGTCAATTTTGGTCAAAACTCAAAATTTTCGCCTAGTTTTCTCTCAGTTTGACTTTTTCTCTCTCATGGTCAAATTTATGATGTAAATTGATGTACTTTGATGTAAAAATTATTAAAATTGACTTAAGGAGGTAGATACATCAGTTATAGGTGGTTTTGAACTGAATGAATCAGTTTCCATAGTTTTAGAGGCACGTTGTTCCACTACCTATTTTTCAGTTCCTAGTTTAGATCTTGTTGAAACAACTCCTAGACTCGTGGATTCGACCCCTAATGGCTAGCATGGGTGGTTTTATGCCTATATCTTGTACTTTCTTATTCATTTTTCGGAAGGTTGGACTCTTCTGGATGCATTGAGCTACTTTGTACATCACTTCTGCAGTTTGGCAAGGAAATAAACCAGGGTTTTGAGGCATTTTGTGGGATTCTTATGGTAATGTGAATTTGCATTGTGCTCTTCCTTGTAATTCAGTTGATTTATGTTTATGTGTGCCATCACATCTCTTTCTACATAACTAAATGAATCAAGTTTAAAGGTGGAATTCATTGGTATTTCAGTGCTCTACCTTGGGTTTTATTTAGTTCTATATGTTTTCTATTGTTTGAAGAGGACTCATGACACTTGCATGCCCTCTCTAGCTCCTCAACAATCTTTAGACTCACCATTTCACTCATTTCAAAGTGCTAAAACACTTTCCTACCTCACCCCATAGAAACCTCTGCAAATCTGTGTTGATTTCCCAGACCCAAAGCTGTCTTCCCATCTGATCCATCAACCAACCATTAAATTCAAACAAATTCCTCTGAACAAGCATACCTAGCCTAAAATTAATTTTTATATCAATCATCTCAAGCCTTCCTTTATAAATTTTCATTGAGATTGACAAGGAGAGAGCCCTCTCCCGACCTAGTAGGGCTAGCTACTAGGTTAAGTGTGGTTTGATGTTACCCTAGACTTGCCTTTCTTAGCCTGAGGTAGATCCAGGCCCTAACATAGTGGCGACCATACTCGGGAAGAAAATTTTGTTTGTTTGTTAGTGTTCTTTGCTTTATAAACTACAGATGAAGCCTGAAGTTAGCCAAGTAGCCTTTGAACTGCTCTTGCTCTGCAAGTGCATAATTAGATGAATGTTGCTTCAGTCAATCTCCGGTTTAGTTTTATAAACTGAACATCTGACTTGCAAATTGCCCCAATACATTACATAATTCTAGACTTTTGGATGATGAGTTTAGAATTCAGTAGACTAACGATATTGTAATGTCAATTTGATTTTTGGGAATAATTCAACACACTCGCTTCTAGACGATACACCAGAGCCAATTATGATCTTGATCCTCCTCCTATGTATGAAAACCCAAATCTCATTCCAAGAATTCTCTGCCAAGAAAGTTCTATGATTCCTATGTTTAGATCTCATTCATGCTCGATTGTTTTTGAATATCTTGAAGATCTCCCATTTGATGAACATTTTGATCTATCGTTGTTTGAAACTAAGTCTGAAAGTGCAGTTGGTGCTACTCTTCTAAATTGGAGTTTGTGTAATATCTTGAAATTGAAAGAGCAAATAGATCAATTGATTCTTACATTCTAAACCTTTAAAATTCAATTGTGGCTACCAATATTCCCGAGTTCTTAGAATCTGCATCTGCTACTCTTGGTTCATCCGCTATTGTGTCTAGTTCAGAAATTCCTACTGAGCCTCCTTTTATTCCCACCATTCCTTTGCAACCCACTATATCTGATCAGAGATCTGCAGTCTCTTCTCCCCCATCAACCCCTTCAAGACCTCAAACATCAAATATTTCTTCACCCCCTTCGGCACCTCATACACCCGTCACATCAATTGCCATCATTGTTCCCACTCCTCCTACATCCCGAAGGCCAGTTTTAAATCCACCTCAAGCAATTGCTGCCAGATATGCACCTCTTGTTTTGCCACAGAACTTGGATGCTATGTTTTCTGATTACCAAAGTAAAATCCCATTGTTTGATGCTTCCCAAGGTGTCACAGCACAACAGCATGTTAATAGGATGAGTGATTTCTTTGATCTCCATGAGATAGATGCAGAGAATGTGACTATGAGATTATTTGTACAAACTTTTGGAGGCGAAGTGCGAAAGTGGTTCAGAGCATTGCCTGCTGGAACTATCAATTCATTGGTAACTCTTCAAAGACAATTTCTGGATCGTTGGGAGGTAAAGAAAAATCCACTCCAAATCCTTTCTGAATATGAAAACATAAAGAGGAATGTTGGTGAAAGTGTCCAGGACTACTGTGTTAGATTCAATACTATTTATAATGCCATTTCAGCTGATATCAAGCCAACAATGGGGCTATCTTTGATCAAATTTCTCGATGGTTTTGATCCCAACATGGCATATCAATTGAGAGAAAGAGACCCAGCTACATTGGAGGACATGCAGAAAATCACAATAAGTGTTGAAGCAAATTTGCTAGTTAAGAGAGCTAGGACAAAGACCGAGAAGAAGGTGACCATAAAGGAAGAAGCTTCTTCCTCAGATCATTTGCTCCGTAAGCTAGAGAAGATGTTTGATAGATTCACCATTGCAGATAAGCCGGAGAGGTCAGAAATCCAAATTTTCGTGGTCAGCAGCAACCACAGTTTAGAATCAAGCAACAAGAGCAAAGAGCTCAAGATCCAACAACTCAACAGCAAGTCAAAACACCATTATAGTAGAACTATGTTCATGGCACTGAATCAAAGGATGATGAGACTCTAATAGCAGAGGAGAATCACATTTTTACATCAGATGGTTTGCCAATTTGTATCACTGAAGATGAAGAGTATTCAGAAAGTCTAGCTGTACAAAAAGTGAAGACTTTATATTGGCAAATGAAACAATCCTAGAAGAGGAATCAGATGAATATCAGAGGGGATACATGAATGCATTGACAACGCAACAAAGACAATACTCACTCAGGAGTAGGGATGTACTGATCAATCCAATTCAGAAGCGGAACGAAGAAACACCACCAAAGAATGATTCTCCAAATGTTTAGAAAAAGGGAAAGGAGCCAGCAGATCCTACTTCCAGCAAAGTACAATCAGCAAATGAAAGGTCAAATTAGACAAGTGCAACAAAGGAGAAGACTAAAAAGAAGGATGCTCCAGTCAAAGAGGTAGAGAAAACTATAGCTTTTAGCTTAGAAAATGAAATTTCTAAGTTAAAAGTGTCAATACCTTTGACTGAATTAATGAAGAATAACAGCTATAAAGGTCAAGTGGCAAAGATTTTGAATATAGATCCTTTGTCTGATATGGTTGATGTGGAAGATGACCAACCCGAGCTTATCTTTGGTCCGACATTAGAAGGCCAATCTGAGGATCATTATGTGGCTCCTATTTACATCAGCCTTAGATTGCATGATTATGTTTTGCACAATGCCATGTTTGATTTAGGAGCCTCTCACAACTTGATGCTAAAGGCAATTATGGAAAAATTGGGTTCAGACATCACTCGCAAGTACCATGATCTTTATTGCTTTGATTCAGGTAGTGTCAGATGTATTGGTCCTATTAAAGATTTGGTTGTGAATTTGGATCAGATTCTAGAGAAAAATGTTCTTATGGACGTAGTTGTGTCCGATATTCCCCCTAGATTTGGCATGATTTTATAGATCATGGGGTGCAAAACTCAAAGGGACATTGTAGTTGAATTTCTCCTATGCCACTATTCCCATCTTTGGTCAGTTGAGGAAGTTATATAGAGAGAAAAAGATGAAGTATATGATCACGAGAAAGGAGAAACCTTCGAATCATCCAATTAATTATGTACATACAGATTTAGAATATTTTCCTCTTTATTCTGACAGTGGTTTTAATGATGTAAATAGTCAATTAGCTGAAGTTGAAGATATACCAGAGATAACAGAAAATTTTAGAGTTGTGCTTGATCAAGAGAGACAAAGGCTTGAAAGTACCACTGAACAGTCAACATCCCACTAGGAGCAAGAAATTTATGGGCAACAGCCAAAGGTAGAAAAGCGGGCATAATTCCAGCACTTGGAGGAAGAAGCCGGCTTGTGGAGTATGGACTTTGATGGAGCAATAGGTAAGAAAGGTGCCGGAATTGGTATTTGGATACGCAACCCTATTTTCCTACCAAATAAAGTCCCAAGTAATGTAAGAGTTTGTTTCTACAAGTTGGCTTTTGATTGTTCCAATAATGAAGCCAAATATGAGGCATTAATTGTAGGCTTGAAAATCCTTAAGAAGTTGAATGCAAAAAGAATTTCAGTTTATGGCGACTTCGAATTAGTAATCAAACAAGTCAAGGGTGAATACCAAGCTAAACATCCTCGAATGAGGGCCTACTGTAATGTGGTATTAGATTTTTTAAGTTTGTTTCCAGATTTTACCTTGACATGTGTTCCTTGTGCACAGAATGTTATTGCAGATTCCCTTACTACAGCAGCCAGTAGCTTGAAGATCCCAATGAATTCAAACAATAAGTTGGAAATTCATGTGAAACATCACCCAACTGTCCCTGATAATCTAAGATATTGGCAAGTGTTTCAAGATGACAAAGAGATTGAAGAATTTTTGCAAAATGAAGGCAAATATCAAGACACTTCTATAGATGGCGAGTGAGATGATGGTGAACCAGACATGGAAGTAAATCAGATGGAAGTTTTGCAGCTGAAGAACAATGTCATCCCTAAAGGCTTTATACCTCTAGAGGAATTATTTGACCAAGATGATGTAGCCCGGAAGCCAAGTCTATGCCGACTGAAAAGGGAGTTGAAGATGTGAATATCAGAACAGCAAAAGATCCAAAGATGGTGAAGTTATCAAAGGCATTGCCTCCTCAGGCAAAGGCAAAATACATTAGTTTATTGTCTTCATTTACTGATGTATTTGCGTGGACTATTCAGATTTGAAGGAGTACAATAAAACTATAATTTAGCACATCATTCCAATCAAGCCAAACCAGAAGCCATTTCACCAAAAGTTAAGAAGGATAAATCCAAAGTTGTTGCCATCAATAGAGAAGGAGGTGAATCGATTATACAAGGCTGGTATAATCGTTCCAATAAGATTTTCATAATGGATTTCCAATTTGGTGCCCATGCGGAAGAAGACAAGTGAGATTAGATTATGTATTGATTTCAGAAATCTTAGTAAGGTGTTTTTGAAAGATAATTATCTATTGCCAAAGATGGACCACATACTCCAAAGAGTGGTTGGGGCATCTCATATGTCGCTAATTGATGGGTATTCTAGCCACAATCAAATTTTGGTCCATGAGGATGACAGGGACAAAACAACATTCACCACTTCATGGGGGACTTTCCATTATGCAAAGATGCCATTTGGATTAAAGAATGCTGGTGCAACTTTTTAGTGGGCTATGGATATCGCCTTTGCAAATGAGAAAGATTTATTTTTAGTAGTTTATCTTGATGATTTGACAGTTTTTTCCAGTTCAGATGAGGAGCATATTTACCATCTGAAGATTGTTTTTCAACGGTGTAGAAAGTATGGCATATCTCTTAATCCCAAAAAGAGCTTGTTTTCCATGGATGAAGGGAAGCTTCTCAGTCACATCATATCCGAGGGCATCCGCATCGATCCTGCTCGAGTGGAAGCCATTCAGAAAATTATTTTTCCTCGTAGTAAAAAGGAGATCCAAGCATTCAATGGTAAGATGAACTTCTTATGTCATTTTGTGCCAAATCTAGTTGAACATTTGAGGGAAATTACAAACATGTTGAAAAAATATAGTGTGGTAAAGTGAACCGAAGAAGCCATAAATTCTTTCAATTTGGTAAAGTTGGTTCTTTCTTCAGCTCCAATTTTAATCAGCCCAGATTATTCCCAAGATTTTATTTTATTTTCACTCACTTCAGAGGGTAATATGGTAGCGGTTCTTATGTAGAAAAGAGACCAGCTTGAAAAGCCAATTTCCTTTTTCAACAGGGCAATAAGAGATGCAGCCTTAAAGTATAACATTATTGAAAAGCAAGCTCTTGCCTTGGTGAAAGCTT
>APFE030231398.1:0-12466 GCA_000404065.3 Pinus taeda
GTAACTCCTAATTTCAAGGGCTAAATTTACCTTTTCTACCCTCTCCCTTAAAATAAGGTGGGATATTTGAGGTGATTTGTAAAAATGTACTATGATACAAAATAGTCGCCCACTAAAAATTTAAAACCCCTTAATTTCGCCTAAGGGCAAACATTCGCCCCTAAAATTATCCATGGGTACTTTTTCAATCCACTGAACTTCCTGCCCAATCAGCATTAGTAAATCCACTCAATCTGATATCCTTACCTCTGGTGTACAAGAGACCATAATTGATTGTTCCCTATAAATGCTTGAGAACATGTTTGGTTGCTTCCCAGTGTGCCCTCTTCGGTTCCACCATGCACTGAATGAGGGTGCTGACAACGTAGAAAATGTCTGGCCTGATATTGACCAGATATATCAGGGACCCTCTGAGTTTCCTATATAGGGCAGGATCAACATCCTTGTCTTTTTATGCATCAATCTTCTTCTAGTCAGTGATCATTGGAGTAGTCATGGGTCTACAGTCCTACATCCTAAATCTTTTCAGGATATCTATAGCATACCTCCCTTGCCCAAGGAAGATCTCTCCCTTCTGCTACCAAACTTCCAACCCTAGGAAATAATGCATTAGTCCCAAATCCTATGTGGCTAGATTCTTCTTACAATCCCCAATGAGCCTGGATGATCCTGTTAGAAAGAGATCATCCACATACAATACTAAGATTAGTGGCTCATTCTCTATAACCAGATAGTAGATATTCGGATCTACTTTACTCTTCACAAATCCCATCTTCTGCAAGTAGCCATCGGTTCGACCCTACCATGCTCTAGGTGCCTATTTCATCCCATACAAGGCTTTCTTCAATATGCATACATGAGACTTCTTCTCATGTGTCTCAAAGCCCTCTGGTTGTTCAATGTATACCTCTTCTTCTATTACCCCATTTAGAAAAGTTGTTTTGACATCCATCTAATGAATCTCCCACCCCATCAGAGCTACAAGAGATATCACAGTCCTAATAGATATATACCTAGCTACCGGGGTGAAGGTCTCCTCATAGTCAATTCCTTCCTTTTGAGCTTACCCCTTAGCCACAAACCTAGCCTTGTATTTCTCAACACCGTCATCTGCAGTGTATTTCATCTTTTAGATCCATCTCAAACCTACTACTGATCTGTCTTGAGGCCTTGGCACTTCCTCCCAGACACTATTCACCATTATGAAGTTGTACTCCTCTGCCATCGCATCTAGCCAAACCTGATGTTGAGTTGCCTCCTAGAAACTAGCAGATTCCCCATATTGAGCTATTAATGCCTGATGTCTATCTGGTTGTTTTCGATCCCTCTTATTGTTTCTTGGTGCACCGATGAAGTCTTCTACATCTCACAGAATATGATGAAGTTCCCTTCTAGTTCTTCCTCTCCGAGTAGGTGCCTCTATTAGCTCCTCCTCATCTTGTGAATCTTCCTAATCCAAGGAAGAATTCTTTACTTCAATTGGTTGAATAGGTTTAACCAACGGCTCTTCTTTTGACTTCTCCTCGGAGAGCATCTCAGGATATTTTTTGAAAGCCCTATCCACCATGAAGTTTACATCTCATCGAACCACTACCTTCCTACTCCTTGGAAGATAGATTCTATATGCCTTAGCATTCTCACTATATTCCACTAGATATCCCTTTTCCGCAATTTGATCTATCTTTTTCCTCTTTTCCCTGGGTATGCGGTAATATGCTAAACTCCCAAATATCCTGAAATGACTGACTTCAGGCATCTTCCCTGTGAAAAATTTCTCTGGAGTAATCTTACCTAATGCCCAATGAGGAGTCTTATTATAAACACACACTGTTGTGTTGCATGCTTCTTCCCACAAGAATTTTGGCATATCCTGATGATACAGTGTGGCCCTAGCTACTTCTACAATAGTCATGTTCTCCCTTTCTACTACTCCATTCTGCTCTAGATTATATGGAGTTGTCCACTCTCTTCTGATGACCTCCTTAGCATAAAAATTAATGAAGTCCTTGTCGACATACTCTCCTCCATTATCTGAGCTCAAAACTTTTATTTTTTTCCCAGTCAAATTCCCACCAAAGCCTTAAACTCTTTGAATCGACAGAAAACCTTGTGCTTGGTTTTTAGAAAATAAATCCAAGTTTTCCTTGAGTGGTCATCAATGAAGGTAAGGAAATACTTGAAAACACTAAGAGCTTTGGTGGACATAGGTCCACAGATATCTGAGTGTATCAATCCTAGTACACTCTTGACCCTGTGTTCACTCTTAGGAAATGTTTCCTTGGCATACTTTCCAAAAGCACATTCTCTGCATACATCATCTCATTCCATACTAAGATCTGGAACTCCTATTACAATGCTCCTGAGAATTCTCAAAGCCCCATGGTGAAAATGTCCCATTATTATGTTCCATAGTTCATTCAAGTCCTTGCCTTCATGACTACCTATTAGTGCCATTGGTGATTCTAGTTGTAATCTGTACAGCCTATTACTTTGGATCTCGATCTACACTTTCTTTTTCTAGCTCGGGTGTTTGATGTATATCTTCTCCTTGATGAAGTGGACATCATAGACCTTGCCTTGAAGTTGTGATAGGTAAAGTAAGTTCATCCCCAATCCTAGTACATGCAACACATTTGTAGCGCAGAACCGTTCTCTCGATTCTGTTTGAAAAACTATGTTACCCTTCCCTACTGGAGTACACTTTGCCTTGTTCCCCATGGTGATCTGAAAGTTCATATTCTCTTCTCGATACTCTAAGAAACATTCCCTAATTCCCATCATATGCCAAGAGGCTCCACTGTCTATATAACACACTTCTAATGATGCAGAACTAGTCATACAAGCCACTTCTTCTTCCATCCTGGAAGCCAACATGGAGAAATCAAAATCTCTGGTGCAATTTTCTGAAAATCTGTGTGAGTCCCCTAACGTGGATGCCTCTGCATCATGGTCTCAACCCATAACTGATTTTCCCTTCCTTTCTCTGATTACTCGCTTTGATACAATGTGAAAATTCTATCACTACAAATTTACTTTTCCTACTTATTTTCAATAAGTTATTTATGAAATTCCTTCAATAAACATTAAAATAAATTGTTGTTGTAGATATCACACCATAATACAAAAACAAACACATGCATAAGAATCAACACATCGACATAGATATCTTGGACAAAAGTCCCCGAAAAAACCCAATGTGGGAAAAACGGCGCAACAAGGGACGATTTTATTATTCATCAATTCTTCAATACAACTGGATGCCAAACTAGCTTACCCAATAGAGAGAAAAATTCTCCAGCACTTATCCTAGTCCCAACATCAGCCTGGTTGACCTCTGCATGGCTCCCAGACACTCTGCATCATCCCTTGCCTTTCTGTGTTAGCCTTGGGCCTCTCTGTGTCACCCACACATGCCCTCTAGTGACTGCACATTCTCCTGCTACCTCAACGTCTGCCTGGAAGGCCCTACATCTGCCTCTCCTGCCTCTGCACTGGTCTTCTGTTGCTAATCCTGACTCTCTGCTCTGTACTTGCTACCTCTTGCTACTACTCTCTAGACCTCTAGTTCGAATTTCTCAGCTAAACCTGCACCAGAAATTGAACTGACTGGTTTCCCTCGATATGTTCTCCAACTAACCCTCAAGCCTCTTCTCATACTTTTCTCTTTGGTCCATCAACAGCCGAGATTAAGTCCCTAATAAATGGCTAATATTAGATCTAGCTTGATCCATGACTTTTGGACCATTCTAACTCAGTTTTATATTAATTCAATTAATATTTTATTTTCCCTAAGTTTAAACTTAAGGACTCCATTAAAAATATTAGTTATTTTAATATCTTCCAAACGGGTTAGATTATGCCCAAACTGTTTCTGGGTCTTGGAGATCTCATGTGCTTTAGCCTTTCCTCCAATTTTTATGGCTAGAGCACATTCGATGCTTCCCCAAATCAAAAAGATCATTTAGAATGCATAAGACATACTTTTCTTGATGTAACAACCTTCCTCACAAGAGTGCATAAAGTGAGTGTGAAACATGTCTATGTGATGACAACCACTCATGCGCACATGCTTTCTCTTGAAGCAAAACAACATTCCCTTCACATGACAAACAACAACCCCTATGCCCAAAGATGACACATGTTGCATAAAGATGAGAACACGAATAACTCTTAAGATCAAGGAGGTGATCTTAAAATCATCATCTTACCAACAAGCAACCAAGGATGATTGATCGCAAGATCCAAAGTAGGGTCTAAAATTTGCATGTGAGACAAAATTTTGGAGGGTGGTTGTAGCTACTACAACAATACCATTCTGGAATCAAAAGGTTGATTATCCAATAGCAAGATATCTCAGCTCGGAGGGAACTGGTGGATCAATTCATGGTGGGGTGGATAGTGTTATTCCCAAGTGCAGCACGAGAAATTTGACACTATTAGAAATTTTGTAGACTTTTAACTTTTGTATATATTACTTTATGGATTTTTTACATAAATAATTCAATTATGTTTATGTTTTTGTATATCCTCTCAATGGGAAAGTATGCAAACTATTAAGTATATATTCCAGTACCTATTGAACGAGAAATGGGAGAAAAAGTAGTTTTGGGTGAAGTAATTGTATATGGCTAAGTTTAAGAGAACGATTTACACGCGACAATGAGAGAAAGGTATATAGATGGTGCTGGAGATTACTGAATGCTATTAAAACTCTAGTTACTTTTTATTCTTGTGATGATTATGGGTAAGAAGATTCAAGATGGTGTTCGTAGAATTGAGTGTAACTTTTATTCCTATGAATTTTTTCTATTACGAACTTGCATGCCTCAAACGGGCTAGAAGGTAAAGCTGCTAATATGTGTAGTACTGACGAGTTTTTTTAGGAACTGTGGAGGGTTGTAATATTAGAATAATAATAATAATAACCACCTATCTATAAATTGGGATGGAAACTCATTCCCTTCAATAGGAGAGATGGGATGTCAATTTTTGCAAAGATAAAATTTCACTTTAATTAGGGAATTCTAATCTTGACGAGAAGAATGAGGTGAGGGTGCAATAGTCTTGAGGAAATTTCTATCGGGTAGAATCTGAGCATACCCTAGCAAGAGTAGAGGGTATGTAGGATTTTGGATCTTCTTGAGTAATGTCAAAAACAATTGTGATAAAAACACATTTATCACTTCCAACTCAATTTATATGAACAAAAGATCAATAAAGCAGAATAAAAGGAAAGTACAAATAAATTGCACTGGGAAGAAATACAGCCAACGTATATTCCAGAACTCAAATATATGTTTCCCAGGAAGTTATAAAATATAATTTTTAAGTAGAGTAGACATAAAACCCAATACACTATAACTAAATATGTCATTAAATCGGTCGGAGCACTAAAAAATATACTAACACTCCCTAGTTAATTCAGCAAGAATACCATGTAATGTCTTACTATTCTATTTCCACCAATACAAAAATTCTAATTAACTGAACACCACATAGCAAGATACATGGAAAAATAGAAAGAGAAACTTAAAGACAATCTTGAGAAGCCGAAGGGGAGGTTGAGTTACTTCCATTGTAACAAATCCCATGATTCTAAGTACCAAATTCCATCATAACTCCATGAAAATCTCCTATGAAATAAACTCAAAAATATTCTGGAAAAGAAAATTTATATTGAGAAATCTAGATTCATAGCACTATAATAATTTGTTTTGAATGAAAATTATGTAGAGACTCCACGTATAAAATAATCTTGGATTAATAAAATTTCTTGATACACATTTCATACATCATATATAATCTTCTTAGTAATGTGACCAGAGAGGACCTGACTAAATGAGGTATTGCAGATTATACAAATTTCAGCCACAGGCCATTTCTTAAAAGTACAGTGAAATGGACCCCATCCAAACAGGGAGTCACAAAAACCAAGTTGTAGAGGGGTTCATAACCCATATACTTCCACTCATATACTGCCTTTGTTCCCCTGAAAAAAATGAGTGAAGCCTTGAGACAAGATGATGACCAACCTAAAAGAGGTGAGTAGGAATTAGAGTGTAGACAAAAACTAGAGCAAGGTGGAAGAAAATACGAAGGATAGCACATTGATACGTACAACCACAGAAGAAAGAATGAGATTAAGCATTACAGCCAAAGGAAAAAAAAAATTTATATCAACAAAGACATGGAAAGGAAACCAATAATGGTAAAAGGAGAGAATTACAGGTAAGTCCCATAATAATTTCAAGAAGACATTGCCTGTGGACACACAAACCCTCTGCATGTTTTTCATGTACATTAGGAAGAAAATTAACCATGAAAAATATGGGATGCACCCAAAAATTATGACATTAAAAAAAATAAAATAAAAAATAAACGTGACAGTATGAGGACACCCTTAGTATTAAATTTAGGTATTACAAAGTGTGAATTTCAAAGAATCACTATAAGTAAAAATTAAAAATGATATTTTCTTAATCAGGTTACCTGGGTTGTGGTCTAGGTGTCGGCACACAAACCCTGAGGTACACTTGGAACAAAGCACCAAAGGCAGAAAGAAAAGAAAAGAAAACTAAGTTAAACATAACAGAGTCTCAAAACTCTTAACAAGGTGCGTGAACCTCATCCAGGAAAATGTGGGAAGCCCCATTCTTTTTAATAGACCCAAGTTACCTTAATAACAAGTAGCCAAACAATAGAAGTAGGAAGACCTGATTTGTGTGGAACATTGAAGGAAATAAAAATAAAAAACAATTTAGTATCAAAACCCTATTCCTATAAGAGAATTCAAAATAAAACATCTACCATACCTCATTATTGTTACCTAAGTGCAATGTAAAATAAGGCAACTACTATTCATATTGGAACAAAGCCATCACTTCTGGTGATAAGAGCTAGGTGTCGTGAACTTCGCTACACCTGGAAAAAATTCTCCTATTTGTCTGGACATTGGAGTGACAAAAGGGAGAAATAGAATTAGGAAAATCATTTTCGTGAAACGATTTAGGGTTAGGGAGGAAATCCAAGAAAAGGTTGATTCATTGGATAGGAATAACAATGCATCATCATTAGATGAGGTCCTAGGTGGTAGGGTGCATGAAAGTCATGTGAAGATAAACATAACTTCCTATGACAATGTTCCACCTTGTTTTGAAGTCCAGAGGTGGGTACCATTCGAACAAGGTACTAAAGATTCAAATATAATGTGCCTAGGATTGCGTTGAAAATTCTACCTTGGGTAACCCTTGGGAGCACCTTCAGGTAGGATTTGTTACCACCAATGCAACCAAATTACATTGGAAAAATCATTCCCTTTTAAACCACCTCCACATATTAGGTATCATGGTTACCCTTATAATTACAATTCGATGATTAAAGAGGGAGATTAGGTGTTTATGCTCAGTTTAGGCATCCATAGTTGAAAGAGTTTGGTGATTATACTTGAAATGTTAGGTGATGGTATAGATGCTTAAGGGGTTACCATATACCAACTATCGAGATCCTAACATGACTTCTCATACACTTCCATATATGTATATACTTTTCATAAGTGAAGCTCGTATGAATAAATAACTTGCATGTATATGGAGTGGAAAAGAAAAAAATTGCCTACATTGTGGTGTGAAAATAGTCATGATAGGTTTACATTATAATGTGAGGCAGGGCATAGCGTTATCGTTAATATTCCTCACTATATCACCTAGAGAGGGGATTCCTTGGACAACTTATTACATTACTTTAAGTAATGCTCACAAGGCTAATGGTAGGGTAATACACTACCATAATAAGGTCAACAACAAAAACAAAATTGTAGGAAATTAGGAGATGTGAAAATCATGTGATCCAAAAATCCTACTTGATTAAATTACAATGCACCTAATTTAACAACACTAAAAGCTAATAGTTCATCCAAAACACAAGTGTTAACAACTCCTTTTATTCTTGAATAATATTTCCTTCATCAAACCACTAATTATGAGTCTATGCCACACAAACATTTTTAAAAATATCACATCATAACCAAACTATTGGTACAAATTCCTATATAGGGCTTACAACCACATGCCCAATTACATTGTGCAAATTTTAAAGCTTGCCACAAACACCATAGAACTATAATGTTTTCCTTTGTTGATTCATTCTTTGTTTCATTTATTGAATTCAAGCATTTAATCTTGTCTAATATGGGGGTACCTAATTCAATGTAGATGAACTCTTGCAACATAGATGACTCAATATTCTCAAAAATATAAAACATTGTTATTTCTAGGCAATATGAGTTATTTAGAAAGGTTCCTACAAATATCATGATGTTCAAGTGAACTTCCTATGAAAAACGACCGACATGAGGAGACTTGAGTTAGAAATTATTAAGAGTGTGAGGTAGAAATATCTATGGAGGAAGGATGCACTTTTGTTTGATGGATTGATCAAACTGTATTTTCCAACTAACTATCCTTACTTATTGCCTCCAAAACACCTTCCATGAACCCTAATTCTACTCAAACCCATATCTAACATTTGTGGCTATAATTGATGACTTGGATATCCCTCTCTAGAGGCTATAAAAGAAGGAAGTTTTACATGATTAAATCTAGAGTATTAAACTGCTTGAATGATTTAGTAACAATTCATCATGGTAATCAAATCAATCATTCATTCCAACTTGCATGTATCCATGGCTCTAATGCCCTATTTTGGCTCTAACTTCCACAAAATATTGTCTCTGCAAACAATCATATTCTATAGTGACCATGCCATGACAAGGCTATTAAACAATATATTTCCAATGAGTTGAACATAAAGTAATAAGCTACAAGTTGGCATCATTTAGATAGTAGGCGCATTAAAATGTTTTATATAGCTTGAAGATTTGGAGTAGTGGAATGTGCCACAACTTTCTCAAAAACTATGGGTGAAAAATATGATACAATTCTTAGTTAATTCAACTAAAGTAACAAAATGTAATAATCTCTAGAAGTTGAAAAGGTTTTGTTGGAAATTTTCATGTTATGTGTTCCCCCTTGGTCATTTTAAATGCCTTTTATTACAATATATATAGCTACCATCCAGACATACTCTATATATTTCAAAATATCTATAGGAATCACTATGATTTAAAATACCACAATTCAATGCAAATCAGAAATAATGTATGCTAAATGATTATCTCTAGTATAGGGATATAGTTCCCTAATTAAAGAAGTGGAATTTTAACCACTTTTTTATTGAAGATTTTATTTTTAATTTTCTAAATCCTCTTTCTCAAGTAATTTTCCTTGTTTTTTTCATAAAAAACCCTATTTTTAGCTAATGTAGTTACATTCAAGAAATACCTAGTCACAACATTATTTTTGACATCACTAGACTTCATATCTTCGACTCATAAATACATCCCATTCTTGCACCATGCCTCCACATCATACCTCTTCTTTAGCTAATTTTGAATCATTTTATCCTGGTTCATTACAACAACTCACTATCTCTCTCATAAAATTTATATGAAAATAGTTTAGATTTGCATTCCTACTTTCTAGCTAGCCACACATACTTTTCTACCCAAACATGGAGTTCAAATGTAGGGGTATATTATACACTCATGGATCCATATTCCCATAACCTATTTCAAACTGCATCATAAAGTATTGATTTTCATCTAGCAAAATACCATCTCAATGACATGGCCTTAAGATTATGGAAATCCCACTCCAAAATTGAAGCAGCACACTTTATAAATTCCAATTTTGAATGAATTTCCACTTAGGATGCCTGTTTCCAATCCACTTGGAAGTATTTTTACCCTTTGATATACTTGCAATATTTTATGTGTTAATGGTTTTATTTACACAAACTCAAAAAGTGTCTAACAACATATTGAGATTTTGAAAAACTTTGAGTTCAAGCCACATCACAACCACAGAAAAGGTACCCATCCTTAAACTCAATTCCAAATATTAACTATTCTTCATCAAGAAGTTTTCTTAATTGAGATTCCTACACTTCATAAAACATATTATCCTTATGCTATTTATGGAATGAAAACTAACTCCCAACACCCATTTACCTTATTATGCTCCTCCATCTACAACACCCTCCCCTAGTAATCAATGGTTCCACCATCACTAGATCTCTTTGCATTCCTCTAAAAATGGTTGGATATTACAATAGAAAGCCTCTACTCAGGCTATGCACCACCAACCTATCAATACCTCTCCTTAAAAGTATATGTCACCTAACTCCTAAGTAATATTATCTCATGCCAACCCTTGACCACATTCTTATTCTAGAAAATTGCTCGATATTCCACCTTATCAATGTACCCAACAATAGACAAGAACCCACCTAGATACACCTCTTGACCTTAATACCATCCCTCAAACTATCAACTTCTCTCTTATATCACTTTCCTCGCCTAACCCTAAACATATTGTTGTCTTGCGCCTCCACTTTTCCACATGCATCCTTTACCAAATCCATATGTGTATCCCTTCTAGGGATACCAAGTAATATTATAATGTTGTGCCAATGCTTATGGCATCTTTCAAAACCACTCTTACCTAATCATAACAATGCACAAACTTTGAAAAGAACAAGGACCATTGCAATTTACACAATCAAATAACATGAGGTCCACACTCATGTAACTATAACAACATCTCCAACACATATATTAGCTATTTCTAATAGAACTTTTATCTATCTCCACAAAACGTGATCAAATATTTGATCTTGACATAAAAAAATCTTCACTATTATCATTCAGCAATAGGTAAGACCTCCACTCCCATTCATCACCATTTATAATACATTATTCAACTTGAAAAAATGTTTCATCCAATCATTTTGCTATCCATAAAACCATTCCTAAACTAAGAGAAGAGAGAGGATTTTTTAAACCTAAACCAATAGAAATTAATATGGAACAATGATGCTCCCACTCCACTCATCCCACCAATAAGGTGCACTCTTTCTTAATAGCATGTTCCTTTCCAAATTAGTTATGATATTTTTAAAATTAATTTCATTCTTCCATACACAAAGTTGCATGTATCTTATTTTGTCATTTATTTTGGTTGATAATTAGTTTAAAGTAGACACATTATAAATTTATAAATGAAGGCCTTTGTTCAAGTGAATATGGAAACTAATATATTGTAGTTTTTGGTATTTTTTCAATGTTTTTGGCATAAACAAAGATAAGGCATGATCTATAATGTATCTTAGTCATAATAATAAGGAATCTTAGAAAAATAATATGTTTTGAATGCGCATTGAAGATAGAAATGGAGGAAAAGGTGTTGTCACCTAGTAAATGAATCTTTCAATAATGGTTGATTATAAAATTATTATTGCTATAAATTTAAAGTATGAGCTAATAGAGTGGCGGGTCTTCTATTGTGTGAGTAATAGAGTGGAGGGTTTATAAACAAGATAAAGATTACAGAAAGAATAATAATATATAATAGTGATGCTACCAAGGATATGGAGTCTCTATTTAGTTCAATATGCGTTATAGATTCTAGGAATATTAAAAAATATTTCTAATCTTATTAATATTGAAAAACCTCAAAAAAAAAATTCTTTTTGTTAAACGACCCCTCCCAATACATATTTCTTACTATATATTAAAAATAGATATCCTCCCTTTTTATTAGATAACCCTTGTTTATATCCCCTCATTACCTTCAGAAAAACTTGAAAGACTGTAAATACAAGCGAAGACGATAATGAAGTAATATACCAAGAAGCAAACCTCTCGAAAAAAATCACATATAAAAATTATTATGTTTCTAATACATCCATTAAAGAACCTATCTAGAAAGTATAAGTCTTTGTTTAAAATAAAGAATCCAAACCGCACATATTCGTAAATCTACTTAAAATGTAAATAGAGATCAGCAGGAATGATTATGTTGGACAATGTCAACACTTCGTAAAGTGACAAGGTCCAGCATGTCTAACTACATTATATATATATAATTAATCAAACTTTACTACATTCCCTACTTATATCATTTAAGTAAAATATTACCTTAATACAAATAAAATATTTAACAACAATCAAACAATATGTATGTGACCATGTGAGTGAGTATAAAGTTCATCTTAAATGAGGAAAAACATTTCACCTTTAAAATATTAGATCCTTTAGAAACATATAAAATCTAAAAAACATACGAGGGACGAATCTCATCACACTAAGTTGAAAAGCACTCATCTTTCTGTATATGAAATTAATTGAAAAAATATTTAAATGTTTTTGACATTTTTTAAATGGCATAATTTAATATATAATTAAAAATATAATAAATCTACGTCTATAGATAGGAAAGAATGTTGGTGACTAGCTATTTTGTTTAGATATTTGTTAAGATATTTAATAGTGAAAATGTCACTAATTGAAATCTCATGGCAAAAATTTATCCATACCAAATAATTTTAGAATATAAAAGTTACAAAATAT
>APFE030231398.1:14084-47253 GCA_000404065.3 Pinus taeda
GATTCATTTATTCGAGATAACATGAAAGCTTATTTATCGTGAAGTCGACAATAAATCAAAACGTTTAAAAAATTCCTCTCAACCATAACCAGTGTGTTTTTTGAAACTTATGTACAGACCCCACAAAAAGAGAGATCTAGCCTGCCAAAGAGAAATACTAGAAATTAAGTCAAAATGATTTCCAATATGCTTACGCCCAAACAGACTAACTTAGGATTTTGTGTCCGAAAAGAATTTGCATTCTGTGAAATAGAATTTTGTTAAGGAAAAGGAATTGCTTACACTTATTTATTTCTTGATGAATTAAAAAAGTAGTATTGTTCGTTTAAATAATCCTCCGAAGAGAGATCAAGGTCGAGATCATCAATTGAACCATCCCATGCAAAGAACTTCCAACTAAATCATGTTCAACAATAACTGAGAAGTCCTTAAGAGCAGTGGGACAAGAACTTACAATTTTTATTACGGACATTGTAATTTCATGCTTTACATGATCTTTGATGCTAACAGACTTAACTTTTTTACAACCCAAGCTTTCGAAATTGTTGCCCAATATGATAATTGTGTTCAGTTTACAAAAGTAAGTTCATTTCTCTCTTTCGAGTTTATTCACTATCAATTTGAATTCAATTTTCTCTCTGCCTGCATTTTCAGTTTACAAAATTAAGTCAAACTCGTTTTTATCTCTAGGCCATTCAAATTACAAATATCATGATTACGTTGAAGTTAAGTTTCTCACAACTCTCATAATTAAGTTGAATTCATTTTTTTATCTGGTTGTATTCAATATACAAATCTCATGATTACATTGAATCTCCCTTTTATCTTTGTTGTAAAAGCCATGTGCAAAAGAGATACTTATCCTACATCCATGAGAACTTTTCCTCTTCCCGATTTTCAACCAGATTTTTTCTTCTTGAAAGAGATCAGTTGCAACAAGTTTAAATTAAAAAACGAACCTCGATCACTTTCGACTTTCCATCTTTACTTATATCAGTCTCCGCTTAAAGAAAAGTTCATAACATTCCCCAAGATAACACACTTTAAAACGCTTCCATACAATTATTTAATCACCCATAACACAACAAATTCTTACAATAGTTTTCACAAGTGTGTAGATTTATAAAACAATAAAACCAAACCCAAACCAACCAATTAATAATAAATAAAAAAAACAAACAAACCAAACCAGACAGGAAGATAATTATCCAACCCTAGAGAATTACTACGGATATTAATGGCTACAATTCCACGTTATCTATTCATATTATCTACAGTCAAAATGCAAGAGTTTTAACCCTCATAGAGAAAATGTTTATATGGAATTTTAAAGATACATATTGAAAGTAGATTTTATGGGAAGTGGCATAGAACACCATACACTTTCACCTTCAAGATAGAGTAAGATAGATCAAAACATTGTTGATGTAAATAGAATTTTCAACAAACCTTTTCTCAGAATGATATGGCATTTTATAATCTAATGCATCAACTAAATAAAATATCTACTGCAAATTAGAATTGAGTATTTTCAATAGCAGTAGTCGTAATATTAAGAACAAAAGCATGGGGTATAGGAACGCAAGAAGGCATACAAGAACACACAAGTTCATGCAGAAAAACTTTTATGTTGTATAAATCTCCACACTGCCAATCATTATTATTTTTTCTTTAAATTACATGTTTTCCAGAGCTCCTTTTTTCTTTAAATTACATTATTTTCAGAGCCAAAATAAGCTCATGCGACCTAGTACTCTTTGTTCTATTCTAATATTTGTCTTCCAATGCTTTGCTTCCAACTGTGTTAATGTTCAACTGTTATATGCTAAAATATTGTTTGTTTTTTTTTTTCCGTTTGTTTTTCCTTTTTAATCATGATCAGTAAACCCAATATCAAACTTTAGGTTTAGGTTTAATGTTTACTCTTTACATTTTATAATATATTATTAGATCTAAAATAATGCTAAAATATATTATTGGTACACAGTGTTAAATATTTTGTAGTTGGTCTTAAATAAAGAATATGTAATTTTATGGTTAAATTTATATTTTTTTTAACAAGAATATATATTATGAGTATTTTAATGGGGAAATGAATTAAAAAACAACATTGAAGAAGCCCAAAATGAATAAAGACAGATTTAGAAGAACAAGTATTAAATCATAATGAAAGAACTAAATTGAAATGGCAAAGAGAACAAAAGACAATACACAAAAAATGAGGCAACAAAGATTGTGAAGAACAATAACGTGCTAAAAGGGAAAGAACAATGATAAGAATGATCGTGAAAGAAAAAGGATGCAACAAAAAAGGCAAAATGAGGATGAAAGGGAAGAAGAATGAAAAAATAATTCTTAAAGAAAAAGATAGAAATTTGAAGGAATAAATGAGGATGATAAAGAAGAACACAAAAATCAAAATAGAGAACAAGTAAGAGCGAATGAAACAAGACAATCAAAGGTATATCAATGAATGTAAGGCCAATAATCGAAACTCTTTCTCCTATAGGTCATGAATCTAAATCATCAACCAATGGAAAAATGTGATAATGAACATGAAATGATGTCCAATGTACTACTGGGTATGAATCTCAAAAATCATCAACCTATGGAGAAATGTACTAATGAACTTGAAATGATTTCAAATGTACGAGTGGTTTCATATGAAGATGAAATTGCCACAAATTAAATATTTTGTGAAATAATTGATAAATTAGTTCATCCTCAAATGTGTCATGTATGTGAGGAGTCATATCCTGACATTCAATTGGTGACTACTAAGACACGTCCATTATATACAAGATGTAAAAGAGAAATTAATAAGCATAGATTTTCATCACAAAATCATATGAATCCTTGATTGTAACCTTTGATCCTTGGAAGTCTTACACAAGTTGAGGAAAGTTTGATAGCATGAGCAAGTCCAATTTCTTTAGGTAATGCATTTCAAGGTGACAATTACAAATTATAGGGACACACAATTAGTTTTCTCAAGATGTTAAAGATGTTGCTAAGAAATTATCTCGACATTATTAAAGACATGGATTTAATGATTATTGTACGAAAAAAATGTAAGCAAGGATCAAACTAAGATTTTATTGTTAGAAGGAAAAAGGTACCAGATGCATTACTTTATAAGATTCAAAATTATGCATATTATAAAGGTGTAGAAATTGTTAGGCATGTTATGGACGACTTACCAGAAAAAACAATAAATGTGTCACATATGATTATTTCTATTATGTTACTAGATATGGACATTGACATGGAATTCCCAATGTTGGAAGGAACTCTAGGTCATGAATATGCTTTAGAAGATTGTGACACAACTTCCTTTAGTGCAAGGCCTCCAAATTCACCTAGGGAAATTGAACATATTCAAGCATTGATAGATAATCCTAATGGAGGAGAAAACCAACCAAATGGTGAAAATATAGATGTCATTAATTAGAGTGCAATACGTTCATATCCCATAAATGAGTATAATATTGAAGTGTTATTTGATATGGCATTTCCAACATTTTTCCCAGGAGGAGAAGTTGATTGGTTACAACCACGGCTAAGAAATGTGCATCTTCATGAGTATGCAAAATATATCCTCGATTTTCATGAAAATAGGTTTATGATACATCCTCGATTCATATACTTTTTACTTCATATTACCATGAGACATCGTGCTCAAGCATCCTTTCTAGTTTTTGTTACAAAAATATGATAGAACTACCTACAACATTTGATGAGTTACAAGAGCATTTACAAAATCTTCTCAATTCTAAAATTGCAAATAGATTGATGAGATTTAGAAATGTTCAAAGAGGTACATGTGCATAGTGGACCAAATATTGTGTAGATTTATGTGACTCTGTTCAACAAATTGGGACTCCTACAATATTCTTCACATAGACTAGCAAATATGCAATGGCCAAATTTAGCTGGTACCTCCTTGGTAGATCCAAATGAAGCAATAAATGGAGGTGTCAAAATTTGATTGATAATCCTTACATTATATCAAGTTATGCATTTGAGACATGCATTTTTTCGAGATAATTTTTTTTCAAAATTTCATCATGCTACAAATTTTTGGTATCATTATGAAATCAACATCGTAGATCTCCACATGTGCATGGGTTTATTTGGCTAAAATATACTCCCAATATGGACAAATTGAATTGGAATGACCCCACGAAAGTTAAACTTGCAAAATAATACTTTGATATATTTTTCCATGCATTCAATCCACACAACGAATATCGAATAAAGATACCTATTCAATGAAATGATGATGATCGTCCTTTCTTAAATAAAACTAAACAAATATTTCGATATGATCCAATGATGGACTATGAAGAACTTCAAAATTGTGTTGAGTGCCACATAATGTGCAATGAGAAATCATGCCTTCGAAAGAGTGGTGGAAAATTGATGTGTAGATATAAGGCACCATGGGAGCTATGCAAAATGTCAAGACATTATGTTGATGACAGTGGAGAAAAATATATGAACCTAGATGAAATTATGATAGATTAAATACACATAATTGTGAAACATTGGGTGATGTGGTGCAAATATGGATTATAAACCTGTTCTTTCTAGGCATGTTTGTGATTAACTTCATAGTGAATATGCAACAAAATTACAAAAAGGGTTAGACAGATTCCTATATGTTTTGATGTGTTTTTCTTCTATTCAAAATCCAAATGAACCAGTGGCACATGCATATAGAAAATTTTTGTGCAAGACTATCATTGACCGGGATATATGAGCACAAGAAACATGTTATATGGTTTTGGAGCTTTCTCTTTCTAAATGTAGTCGCCAATCCATTTTTCTAAATTTTGGGATAAATTTTTACAAACCAGTAAAGGTTGATGCATATAACAAACATATTGACACCTTTCATTGTAGAAGTTGTTAAATAATAGTCATATGACAAATGTCACAATGATGAGAAATGGTTCCATGAAATAATGAAACCATTGCACGAGTTTTTCCTAAGTTTTTTTTAGTTCCCCTTCATGAAAATGATAGGTTTGTGGAGTTTTGTTGGTCTAAGTTGGTATTGTACAAGCCATTTTTTTATTTTCATACATGATAGTTTTGTGAGGTTTTGTTGGTCTGAGTTGGTATTCTACAAGCCATTTTGTGATTTTCATACAAATATTGGAGCTACGGATGACGACATCATAGGAAACTAGGAAAAAATTTCCTATAATCCTAGGAATATTAATCATAATCAAATTCCTTCAAAGGATCTAGCTTAATGTGTGAATGAGGAAGAATATTTTTTACATGTACAATATTATTTTAAGCAACATGAGTGGAAGATTATTTCAGGTTTGTATAAGAATAAGTTTATACATGCCAATAAATTTTACATGATTGGATTTAAGAATTGCGATGTTATGAAATATTGGAGCTATAGCTTTGTTGATGAAGAGACATCAATATGTGTAATGAAATTCCATATCTGATAAGAAAAAATGAATGCAATTGTTACTATTGAATCTTTAAATATATTCATTTCAAGTTTTGCAGAAAAGCAAAAAATAACATATAATATAATTCATTAAAATTACAAAGGAGATGGAAATATAGGCACCCTCGCATACGATTATCCATGGACAAAGGGCACTGGAAATTCTTACTTGATTAGTGTTATTAAACAAACACTTGAAATTAACAATCTTCCTCATAAGGTCCCATTTCTTATTTTGGCCCCTATCGGTGTTGTAGCATTCAACATATATGCATCAACAATACATTCTACTCTTTATATACCAGTAAGGAACTTCACTGATTTACAAGGGTCTCTTTTGATTAGTTTACAAGAGGAGGTGAGACATGTTAAGTAAATCTTTATTGATGAGGAGAGTTTTATAGGGAGAAATTTGTTGACACACATCAATGCTCGACTTTGTCAATATTTTCCTCATAATAAAGAAGTTTCTTTTGGAGGTAGATCAACTATATTGGTTGGTGATTTGGGACAACTACCTCCTGTTATTGATAGACCTACATATGCATGTGAATGTCATGAAAACTAATTATGGAATTTATTCACCATTTTTGTAACTCATGATATAGTGTTCATGTAAGATGGACAGAGAAATGATCAAATATTTTTAATAATCTATTAATGAACATTAGAGATGTGATTCCAACAATAGAAGACAAGAAATTATTGATGAAACATATAGATTCCAGTTTGGATGCTTCAACAAAAGAGCCATCTAATAAAGATATACATTTGTTTGCAACAAATGATGATATGCACAATATCAATAAGTGTTGCTTGATATCCCTAAATCACCCTATTGCATGTATTGTTGCTACAAAATTAGATAGTAACCACACCATTGAAGAAGGTCAGGAAAATTTGGATAATGAACTCCTTCTTGTTGTTGGAGCTAGGGTTACACTTACTTCAAAATTATGGACTAATGCAAAACTTGTCAATGATGCCCTAGGAGTAGTTCAAGATATTGTGTATAATCCTAGAACATCACCTCCTAATATTCCAACATATGTTTTAGTAAAATTTTGATAACTATTATCGGAGTTCTATGGGATGAATTATTTCCTCATATTGTTCCTATAATACTATTGAAAGAGGTCATAATAGACAATTCCATTGAGACTTGCTTGGGGATTAATAATTCATAAGTCTCAGGGATTGGAACTAGAGAAGGAAACTATTAATATTGAAAGGATAGAATGATAAGGTCTCACTTTTACTACAATATCTCAAGTTAAATCTTTGGATGGTATTCAATTTCATCCTCCTTTTCCATATGATTGATACAAAAATATGGTAGAGTGTGTTGGTGTGTCTAAGAGAAAACCAGAAGGAGAGAGATTAAGATTAATTACTAGGTAATTTTTGTGTTTTTCAATATTGTCTTTATATCACATCTAAGTGATATGATCAATATATTTGTTGTTCAATATATTAATTATTTCATTTTCTATCACTAAACATTGTTACATTGATATCATTTGTTACTATTTTTATTTCTAATCATGTAAATTTCAAAGCATGATGCAAATCTCAAAAGTATACATAATAAAGATAATTATTTCATTTGTTGATCACTAAACATTGGTATATTGATATCATTTGTTACTATTTGTATTTCTAATCATACAAATTTCAAAATATGATGTAGATCTCAAAAATATACATAATAATGGTAATATAAAAATGTGACATTGCTCTAGCACTCGAAACCAAAACCTAGACTCTAATACGGATCTAATCATATGCCAGGAGGGATAATTTCTCGAGGTGGCAAAGCTTCCTCAAGTTTTTCACTAAAAAGAGGGCTTACACCCTCGAGAGATTGATTCCTTCGACGCAATTGATAGATTCGATATTAGATGAATCTAAACTGGTATATATTTTTTGTTTTAAAAAAATCTTCAATTAAATCAATCTCAACCCAACATAAAACTACACTTAAACTTCCAAAATCTAAACATAAAACTTTTTATTCACATTTACTTTAGGTTTTCACAAACTTGCTAAATAAATTTTTAAAAACAATAATTTTATTTAAATATTATACATAATTATTTTATTAATTATAATTAAAAATCGCCCGAACTATAATTTAATTATCATTTTATAACCTAAAAGTTTACAGAACAATCACAAGAATAACTCAAAATATTGCTCAAAGATGTGTTTAGTACAAGCTATAATTTATAGGCCTCCACTTATGTTTTACTTTCGGCTTGTGATGCAAGCCATTTAAGGTCTCCTATCCTTTTGGCTTTCATCTTCCATGTGCTTCCATGTTACCAATCATATTTAAATTTTTTTTTTTTTTTTTTAATTCATATTTTGATGATAAATTGGAGTTTTCATTATTTAAAATGTATAAATAAATTAAGCGTTTTTTAAAAAATTGATACATTAATTAATGTTATATTTCAAATCGATTATTTAAGTTGGTTATTTTATTAAATTAACTATCGAATTTAAAACAAAATTTGTTTAAAAAATGTCAAAAAAAAATATAAAACTTAAATTTGGTTTTGTAAAAACATTGTTTATTAAAAAAATGGTTGGAATAAAGCAATTTCTTTTCTAAAAATTATGGTAATGAGAGTGTTTCATATTTTTATAATAGAAATAGATTTAACGTAATCACAAACCCTCATAAACTCAAAATTTTAAAACTAACTCTAACCCAAATTTTATCAAAATAATACTGAAATTTCTATCATTTTCCTAACTTTATTTGACTATAGCATTTTTTTATCACTTGAATAATAATGCCGGTGGTTGTCAAAATTTATATGTTTAAGGATTATTTTGCTACAATAATAATAATAAGGATTATTTTGCTACAATAATAATAAGGATTATTTAATTTTGGTTCAAACACGGAGACGGTGAACTCTGCTCTCCAAAATTAATTTTCCTTCTCAACAAAACTCTTGTATAAAATAAATAGTAATGATCTTATAAGATCGAACAAAATTATTTTGGGCGAGAGATCAATTAATAAAGTAATTAAAGTACAATACATGATGAGTCTTTGAAACTTCTTTAAGAGTCTAGAGTGGTGGTTTTGAGTTTGTGGTCTTGAACACATTGTTTTTATAACACATGGTATTGTGTTTACAATATTTTTTTAGATTGTTTGATGAGAAACTGTTTATATGTATTAGTATGATACAAGAAGTGAGATTTTGTAGCTTTTACAACAAACCACATAATTTGACTTGTCATAGAGCACACAACCATAACTATATGGTTTTTGGCTTACTGTATTAACTTAATTCAAATGATTAAATTAAACAGCATGGATAGATAGTAATTTAAGCCTACTCACGAGAACTCAGAATAGGCTTCAAATTTGTTTTATTCATTCAAAATATGATGTTACATACAATAGATAGTAATTTAAGCCTACTCACGAGAAATCATAATAGACTTCAAAGTTGTTTTATTCATTCAAAATATGATGTTACATACAATAGCTCAATTTCATAATAGCACTCGCAAAGCGCTTGATATTTACATGTGGTAGCACAAGAATACCACCTAGTAGTGAAAAAACCATCTCTAAATCATGCAACAGATGAAGGTCTCTCCAAATCGCTCAATAGTGAAAGTCAAAAGCCCCAAGAGATAGCGTCCAAAAGCCCCTTTTCTTCCTTGTTCCCGCAATTTATTTCTCATGCTACTGACCTCTTTGCATCCAAACTAAAACAAGTCATTTCCTATTCTATAAACCTCTTTGTGTTCTAGAGTTGAATCGATTTTATTCCCCATAGTATACGGACAAACCAAAAATTTGTAACCTACATTTCACTCTCGTAGCGTGTCTAGTAGTGATTGTCATGTAGCAAATGACTGGTAATCAAATGGAAATTACTGTACATTTATTCAAGTTGATCAGTAATTTCTCTTCCTTCAACTGCTGCAACATGCCTTACATTTTTCAAAGTGCTCCTCCTTTTTTTGTTGAAAATTAAAATGCCATCCAAGTATACTACAACAAATTTTCCCAAGAATGGTTTCAAGTCCTCATTCATGGGCCTCATGAATGTTCTAGGTGCATTAGTCAACCCAAATGGAATAATTCAAGTAATACATCCTTCATTTTGAAAGCAATATTCCACTCATCACCTTCCCTAATCTGGATTTGATAATAACCACTCTTCAAGTCTATCTATGTGAAATATGCAGCCTCACTCAAACACTTTGTAATATCCTCCATCCTTGGAAAGGTAAATAAGTACTTTATGGTTATTCAATTAATGGCTCTAGATCCACGCACATTCTCCATTCACCTATATTTCTTGGATTCAATACCACTGGTAGTACACCATGGACTTAATTTTTTTTCTTATCAGTCCCCTATCAAGAAGCTCATGTACCTGTCTTTTTACTTACTCACTCTTTGTTGGAGTCCTCCTATAGAGTTCTTTGTTTGGTAAGCTTGATCCATGAATCAAGTCAATCTAATGAGAAATAATTTTCATGGGAGGTAGTCCTTTTGGTGATTCATCAAAAACAATCTCCTTGAATTAATCTAATAAGGTTTTAATTTCTGCAAGTATGGTTTCTAACTCAACTTCCTTTCGTGCAACTTTTGGAATCATTGCTAAACAAAGCTTTTCCCTTCTTTCATCACGTACAAACTCTTTGATTGAACATAACATGATCTTGTTATTACACATGCATGTGCCTCCATAACTTTCTATTGTTTCTTCTACCATTGGTGTGAGCTTGTATTAAAAGTCCATATTTCCTAAACGCATGTGTTTTCCTAGCCATCATGGTAAACTTGTTTGTAAAACAATCACGATGTTCCCAAACGTATGTGACATGCATCCATATCAACCACATCACACAATACATGCTCCTGAAGCCTCCCAATTTGAAAATTTAATAAGAATTTCTCAGTCACAACCACCCATTTCTCTTTTTGTAACCATGAGACTCTATAAGGATTTGGATGGACTAAACTTTTGATTTCCATCTTGTCCATGAATTTAGTGAACACTAAATTCTCTGTACTTCCACTATATACAACACTTCCTTGGATCTTACATTTAGTTTTGAGAACTTTCATTCTTTGTTCTATTTCTTCTACTATATTTTTCTCAAGCTTGAGCAGCACTCTATGAGACATCAAATTATCTCCCTGTTCTTGGTGAAGTATAGCCACATTTTCTCCAGAAACATAATCTTCATCTATTTTTGTAAATTGTGTTTTGGTTGTAGTTCTTATCCCTAAATTGTTTTCCTTCTAGGCTCTCAAGTTTCTTATGTCCTTCATCTCCACGATGATAGAAAATAATTACATACTGGTGCTTTCCTCTTCTAAGACTTCCTCTGCCTCGTCCAACATTGTTTATGCCTTGACCACTGGTGTATTCTTCTTCTTTTTCACTGCCAATAGAATTCCATGTCTTACCTTTGCCTCTCAAAACCTCTTCATCTACCTTTATATTCTATTTTCTTATTCAATTTTTCCTTTGCCTTCAAGGAAATGTAATAGGTTCTAGTACAGTTTGGAAATAATGCGTACTCATTTCGTCTCGAATCAAGTATTTTAGTCCATTCACATACCTTGTGACTCTTTGGAATCATAGTTCTTTTATACTAAATCGAAGTGACAGTCTAAAAAACTCTTCAGTGTACACATGATCATAGGTTCCCTTTTGTCTTGGATTCTAGACTTGTCTATACAAATTTTGTTGGTAATCAACAAGTAGAAATTTCTCCTTTATCTTTGTGGCCATCTTCTTCCAAGTCTTGATATTTTATAAATAATTATTTACTCTATATTTATGTAGCATATCCCACCATAGTGAAACATAACCCTTCAACTTCATCACATTGAATCTCACCCAATTTGAATCTTGAATGTTTCAATAATCAAAGTATCTTTTGACTTCTCTAATCCAATTGATGAGCACATCAATTCTCAAATTTCCATCATAACAAGAAAATTTAACTCTTACACCACCTCTATTGCTCAAGTATTAAATCAACCTTGTTGTTGGGTGTCTCTCATTAACATCTTGTTCTTTGTCTATTTCTTCTTTAGGCTCTATATCTATTTTTGCATCGCCATTTCTTCTATGTTCCAACTCTTATATTCTTTGTCTTAACTCTTACATCTTTCGATTCCATACACCTCCTCATCTTTCTCCTCTTCTCGTTGGTGGCTGATATAATTCAGAATATTAGATTGTTGTGCTAAAATCCTTCTCATATTAGAAACAAAATGCTTTCATTGTGTTTAAGGATTCATGAATTTTTGCAAGTGAAATGATGAGTTTCTATGTTAATTTTATGAGAAAAATTAACATAAATAATAGGCTGAACAACAGCATAAAAATATGCAAAACATCATCAAAAACACATTACAACAGGAACATGATAAAGAATTTCACCCCTCATGGGCTACGTCTCCCTGGTCCAGCTTCCAATGGCTTAGGCCTCTCTATTATTCTCAAAAGTGTAAAAATAAGTGTTATCAATTCTCACATGCTTCTAAAACCTACTCCAATGAGTCCAGAATAATCAAAAATGGTACCTTAGCCTCTTTTTGCTCCTCATTTGGTTGAAAATTGCCTTAGTTATGAATTTTGCTAGCCTTTCCACAATTTCCTCCTCCAAAACTGGCTAACTGCTAGTTAAATTCCTTTTTTGGAATTAATTCTGGCAATTCTATCAAAATTGATGGTCTCTCAAACTTCTCCACCTATGTCACAGTTAAGGCTGACTGGTCACATGCAAAGTGGTTAGGTCTAGCGGTTAAGGCGACGGTTCTGGCAACTCCATCGTAAATCACAATCGGCGAGAACTGATGGGTCTTATGGTTTGTGAATGTGGCATGGGGCGATATGTGATTGTGATAAACGTCGGACTTGAGGGAACTATAAATTGTATCCAATAATCTTATTGCATCCAGATTATCGAAAATTGCTATTGACGGAGCCCGAGGGTAATATATGTCAGGACTTGCAATATGCAATATGCGATGTGTAATTGCATTGCAACCCTGATCCTATTGGGGACCAATTATTTAATTCCTTCCCTGTTGTGATGTGTGATTACAATTATCGCATTGCACCTTGGCTTGCTCTGGGGCCTATTCCGTAACACCTCCCTTCTGTGGTGTGCGATTACGATCATCACATCACAACCCTGACTTGTTCTAGGGCTGATTCTTTAATTTCGAACCGCCTCGATATGTTAGTTAAGAACCAACTTGCAGGCCTAGCAGTAAAGCTTGGTGTTGTTGTGGGTGAGATCACGAGTTTGATCTCAGCCTCTCCACATAAAAATTTATTCAACCTTTGAGAGGGCACGTGTCACCCTCTCATTGGTCCACCTATATAACCTTCAACTAATAACTTCCTACTAACTCATGCCTATACAAAAGTGCCACATAGCACTCAACCATTCGTTGATGAGATTATGGTGCCACCTCAGTTGCATAGTTAGCACTAAATGGGCAATCTAGTCAACAGTACTAACCGCTGGCTGGACTGACCCTTTTGTTTTTTAATTTACCTGTTTGCCAAAGTGAACAAAATGTGTTTTTGAAACCATACAATGTCTATTTCACGCGAAACAATTTGCATCAGATTCAAGATGATGAGCACTACGTGGTCATTCAGGTTACACACCATTTTGACAACTTTCAGTTCTAAGCATAATTTTGAGCACCTGGTCACTCCTCCCCACTGGAAGCCTTTTGGACCCCAAAATATCACTTTCAGTTGTCCAGCAAGTGAGGGTACAGTTCCCTCACCTTTCCCATATCGATTTATTTATCATTGACTTTGAACTTGTGATCTACACAATGCTTGTCATGCCTTGCTTTGTACTTGACTTTTCCCTTTTCAAGCTGATCTCGTACTGTTTGATGTACCATTTGGATTCTTTCAACGAAATCTTTGGATTTTTCTATGTTACTATCAGTAGCAACGTCTTTCTTACCAAGATGATATAACACATTATGATGAAAATGGTAAACAAATTCCTCTACTTGATTCCTTTGACTGAAGCTTGAATATACATCTTGAAAGTATGTATTTTTCTGAACATAACTTTCATGTAAAACAACATAATTCTTGAGGAAAGTAGTTATACAAACTATATGCCTATAAAGTAGATCAAAAAACATGTCGCTTATATCTTTCTTATACCTTTTGATCAAGTGGAATAGTAGAAGAAAACCCATCCAATGGAAGTGCCTTTCTCGCTGCAACTTAAAAACTTCACCATTGAAAATTTCTAAATGAAAAGAAAAGATCTTACCACATTGCATAAATATTGCACCCATGGCATATTTACACACATCAACTTGAAACTTAAATGAATTTTTCAAGTTTAGAAGAACAAGTATAAAGGTTGAACTAATCTTTTGTTTTAAAGCATCAAATGCCTCTTGTTGTTTGCCTTCCCAATGGAAGACCTTTTTCACAACTACCAAAGAATGAAAATGAGCTACAATAGAAGAAAAATTAACAAAATCTTTAATCCAACATAGGCTGCTCTCAAAAAACCTCTTATCCAAATGGCTATCTTGAGCATTGACCAATCCATAATGGCATCAAACTTGGAGAAGTCTAACTTCAACTCACCTTCTCCAATATCATGGCCAAAGTACATCAAAGAATTTTTATCCAACATATACTTTGACATCTTCAATAACAAATGTTCTTGACCTAAGACATAAAGTATTTCTTTCTCATCCATGACATGTTCATAATGAAATTTTCTAAAAATGAACATGCCATCCAAGTAGACTATCATGTCTAAAAATGGCTTCAACACATCTTTCTTCATATGCATGAAAGTAGTAGGAGCATGGCAAAGACCAAAAATCATAACAAGCCATTCAAACAAACCTTGCCTAATTTTGAATGTCATCTTCCATATGTCTCCTTCAAGAACTATACTTTGATGAAAACAACTTCTTGAATCCCATTCAATGAAATGCTTACCATTCTTCTTCGGCATCAAAACAATAGGTGCACCACATGGTAAAGGATATGGTTGGATGATCATTTTGTTCAACAATACTTGGACTTTCTTTGTTATTTATGCACTTTCCCTTCTTGACATCCGATGCAGGTCAATGTTAGAAAGAAGACACTTTTGTTGCAATTATGTTTCATGTTGGATTCTCCTCTTGGAAGGAAATCCTTTTACTTTTTGAAACACCTCATCATCATGGTTAGCAACATCAACCAAATTATTTTTCGAATTTGAATTACAACCAGCAAATGCTTCATAATTAACATCAACATTGGGTTTGATCATAAGAAGCACTAAATTCTTGCTTGAATTCACTAGTCTTTTCATTTTCCGTTCATTAACTAATAAAATATTAAGTTTCTTGTGATGAGCTCTCACAATATAATCCACACCATCCTTGAACATGTGGTACTTGTTTTCATGACGATAGAAGATTTATTTTCTATCATAGAGGTAAGGATTACCCAAAAAAAATCCTAATATATCAAGTGGTACAACATCTAATTTAACTTCGTCAATGAATTTTGTTGTGATTGCAAACTAAAGAATACATTTTCTTGTAACCTGTAAGTTTGTTTCCTTACATATCCAACCCAATGGATATGGCTTGGGATGTAAAATGGTTTCAATATTAAGTTGTTTGACTAAGTTATTAGATAACAAGTTGGCTTGAGACCCACTATAAAAAAGTGTGTCCATTTTTGTATGTTTTGAGAATACTTTAACATGAAATAATTCAATCCTTGTTTCTTCATTTGGAGTACTAGTGTGACAATTTGATATACTAGCGCTAGCAATAGATTCTTTTCCTTTTACACCCATGGCTGTAATTTTAGTTTCATCACCTGAATTGGATCCCAAATCCTCTCGAATGACGACATCTATCTTTTCTTTTCCTTTGTTGCTGAATTTCTTTGGTTTCATTTTGGGATGAAGCTTCCCACAATGAGCTTCATTGTGACCCTCTTTGGAACAATGTTTACATATTGTTTTCTCTTCTTCCTTTTTTTATGGATGCATTTTTCTTTCCCTTGAAACCCTTTTCTTTCTCTTTGCCCTTAAATGGCTTTTTACTACCTTCTTTTGTAGTTATTTTCCCTCTTTCTTTCACACACACATCATCTAGATTATTGGGATTAAACATTAAGATAGTATGCCTAAGGTAACTATGTAAACCCCCTATTTACTTCAACAATGTGTCCTGTGATTGCAAATCTAAACCTAATATCAAAGACCTTTTTTTGAATTCTTGGGTGTAATCTTGTACATTTTTACCTTTAAGCTATCTAAAGTTCTACCAATTCATGATGGCTTTCTGCATATAATCTAGAGGGTAGAATTATCTTTTGATTGAAGCAATGAAATTTTTCAAATAAATTTAGACCTTACCGTGTTTTTTAATCTCCTCTTGGGTCTTTGATTCCCACCATACCAGTGTTGCACCCTCCATTCTCAAGGAATCTAACTGAATTGTTATGTCATACTATTGAAGGTTTTAAATCCTGCAATAGACCTCCAAGTGACGAATCCAATTATCAAGCTTCTTTGCATTCACTTCACCATTATACATGGGCAGCTCAAATTTAACATCAAGTTTTAAAAAATGTGATTTACCAGTTCCTTTTAAAGTATGATGATGAGTATGAGTAAGGGTTGTGTTAGTGGAAGAGGGAGAAGATGCTTGTGAAGACGAAGATGAAGAAGATAGTGGAGAGGGTGGAGGTTTGTCTCCATTTCCATTACCTCCTCTTGAAGAGCCTTCTCCTTTGGGCGGTTTGGAAATTTCCCCTTGCAACCTAGTATTCCTCTCTTCCTAGAGGACCTTCACCATCTCTGTTATATCAAAGAAAGCCTTTTTGAATATCTTCTCATCTTTTGTCATGTTTGTAGGTTCTCCTTCATGAGACATGATCTATGGAGTCTCAACTACAACTCGAGGCTGAATTGGTGTTGGAGATTGTGGCAACCTTGCTCTCCTTCCCCTTGACCCAACTTCAGGGCTTCCAACCAGCTTTTGTTGTCCTCTTTTGAGTTTTAACCTTATAAGCATGACATAAACTTGCAAATAGTTAAATCCTTCTTTCACAAAGCAAAACTAGTGCTCTAATTCCAAAATGATCTAATTTAGAATATTAGATTATTGTGCTAAGATACTCCTCAGATTAGAAACAAAATGCTTTCATTGTTCTTAAGGATTCATGAATTTTTGCAAGTGAAATGATGAGTTTTTATGTTAATTTTATGAGTAGTTTAACATATATAAGAGATTGAACAGCAACAAAAACATGTACAGAACATCATAAAAAAAATTACAACATGAACATGATAAAGGAGTTCACCCCTCCTAGGCTATGTCTCCATGGTCCAGATTCCAATGGCTTGGGCCTCTCTGTTATGTTCAAAATTGTAAAAATAAGTGTTTAAAATGCTCAAATGCTTCTAAAACTTGCTCCAATGAGTCCATAATACTCAAAAATGGTACCTTGGCCTCATTTTGCTCCTCTACCGTAGCTATGACTTATGTTAGTCTTTCCACAATTTCCTCCTCCAAATTTGGCTAACTATCAATTAAATTCCTTATTTGGAGTTAATTCTAGAATTTCCACCAAAATTGATGGTCATGCCAACTTCCTCGCCTATCTCATGGTTAAGGCCGAGTGGTAACATGTAAGGTGGTTAGGTCTGGCAATTAAGGCAGCAGTTCTGGCAGGTCCATCGCAAATCGTAATCAGTGAGAACCAGCGAGTCTTATGGTTTGTGAACATGACAAGGGGCGATATGTGATTGCAATAAACTGTAGACTGGACTTGTAATGTGCAATATGTGATGCGCAATCACATTGTAACCCTAATCTTGTTGGGGGACGATTCTTTAATGCCTTCCCTATTGTGATGTGCAATTGTGGTTATCGCATCGCATCTTGGCTCTCTCAGACCGATTCTGTAACACCTCCCTTCTACGTTGTGCGATTGCAATCATCACATCGCAACCCTAGCTTGTTCTAGGGCCGATTCTTTAACATCGACCCGCCTACAATATGTTAGTTAAGAACCAACTTGCGAGCGTGGCAGTAAAGCTTGGTGATTTTTTGGGTGAGGTTGTGGGTTCGACCCCAGCCTCCTCACATAAAATTTTATTCGACCTTTGACAGGGCACGTGGCAGCCTTCAGGTTTGCCACGTATCACCCTCTGATTGATCACATGTATAACCTTCAACCAATAGCATCCTGCCAACTCATGCATGTACGAACGTGCAACATGGCACTCAACCACTCACTGATGATATTACTGTGCCACCTTCGCTGTAAAGTCAGTGCCAATTGGGCGGCCTAGTTAGCAGTATAGACTGTTGACAGGGTTGTCCCTTTTTTTTCATGTACCTATTTGCCAAAGTGAACAGAATGCGTTTCTGAAGCCATATGGTGTCTATTTTGCATGAAACGGGTTGCATCAAATTCAAGATGATGAGAACTACACGTTCATTCAAGTTCCACACCATTCTGACAACTTTGATTTTTGAGCATAATTTTGAGCAGCTGATCAGTGGCTTCCTTACAAGTTGTAAATGTCTCACCAACATCCATACTGACCTCAACCTAGGCTTTGTGTCCCAAATTATACCTTCATCACTCTTGTCAAGCAACCACCAAACAAGGTTTTCTTGTACCTTGTTACATGAAGCAAATCAAGGTGCAAGTAAAACAAAAATCACTTTCATACTACTTGACACAAAAAGTGAGATTTTGTAAGTTTCACAGTAAACTACATAACTCGAATTGCTACTACATAGCGCACAACCAAAACCATTTGGTTTTTGGGCTATTGTATTAAATAAATTCAAATGACTAAATCACAAAGAATATATAGAAATTAATTTAAGCATGCTCATGAGAACTCATAATAGACTTAAAATGTGTTTTATTCATTCAAAATCTATTGTTACATACAAGAGCCCAATTTCATAATCTATCGTTACATACAAGAACTCAATGTCCACGGAGTGCTTGAAATTTACATGTGGTGGCATAGGAATACCATGCAATACTCAAATAACCCTCTCCAAATTGTATAGCTAGAAAAGGTATTTCCATATCGCATAGTAGCCAAAGCCAAAATCCTCAAGAGTGAGCAGCCAAAATCCCCTTTTTTTCCTTGTTCCCGTAATTTATTTCTCATGTCACTAGCCTCTTCGTATTCCAACTAAAACAAGTTGTTTCCCATGTTGTCAACCTCCTCGCATTCCAAAAATGAATCAATTTACTCACTGATAGTATGCAGACAAACCAAAAATTTCTAACTTACATTATACTCTTGTAGCACGTCTAATAGTAGTATAAGCAACCACTGGTATTAGTGTGTTAGCAACTCCATGCAATAGGAGTATTAGCACATGATCCTAGGAGTGTCAGCAACTGAATGTAATCATCGCTTTGACAAAATGTAGCTAAAAGAGTAGAAACAACTAAAAAATAGGTGTATCAACCACTAACATAAGAAGAGTGCCAACAACTCAAAATACATGGGAGTAGCAGCACTTATTTTCCTACATTACGAACACAAACAAAAATCCGTTTTTGGTTTATGAGGATTTCCTGAGGCCAAGGATACTCCTACATCATATTGGTTATACATTAAGTTTGGGGTGAGAAGGCATAAATATTAGAGCTGAGTGGAATCCCTAATATTTTTAAGTTTTATTTAATGTAAAAGATACATATCTCTTTCCCCATGGTTTTTCCCAATTGGGTTTTCTGTGTAAATGTATTCTCTATTTTTGGTCTATGATTTTACTCCACACGTTATTATTCAGATATATAGAACTTCTTTAAGATATTTGATTTGGTATTTTATTATTTATATTTGTATTTCATTATTCACGTCTAGAATTAAATTATTCTACAGTTACAATCTATTGAATTATTTACAGATTTGAATTTTAATGGATAAAAAATATATATCTTATATATATTATATATATAATATATATATAATATAGGAGAGTTAATAATCAAATAGAGAATTTTGTTGTCTATCAATCCATAAGCTACTTTGATGGATCTGGACAGGATAATAATGAGTGGATCGATAATGGTAGTAAGTACTACGTATACCTTGACGCAAAAAAATATGGGAAGGGATTTTACATAGGGTTTTAGGGATAAGTCAGGACTCGAAATGATTTTTTACGTTTACCACCATATCCTAAATTGATATAATATATATTATATATATATATATATGATTTGTTAATTGATTTATCAACAATTAGTATGCAAGCAAGGTTATTTTTTGAGATTCAATTTGTGTAAGATTCATTTACAAGTGGATGTATGGAGTGACTCAAGCATATGGAAAAAATTACTATGGTGAATTTCACAATCTAGAGGTTGAAAATGGAAAATATATTGACATTTAGAGATATGCACAACTTACCAGGGTGAATTTCACAATATAGAGGTCAAAAATGGAAGATATATTGACATTGAAAGATTGACAGTGAATTAAAGAAACCCTAGCTTCCATTTCTAGCTTCGGTGTTGAAACTATACACCGTAGTTGGTTCAAAGAGTGGAATTAGTCAAGTTTTGCCATTGCACCCCAAATACGAAGAAGATATGTAGGATATAATGAATGTACCAGGCTTTATGAGTTTATTTTATCTCTAATATTGATTTTATCATTCTCTTTTACAAGTTTAGGATACATTCTAGGAATAGTCAATGTTTTCCATGGATTCAAGGGTCGATTTCTAGTGCAAAGTGGGTTGAGTTCCTCATCCTTGAAGTTGGTCGAGCTCATTGTGTTAATGGATCGAGTTACCTTTATTTTTAGGTTGATCATGGCTTCCATTGATAATTTTGGGTCTTCCCTTCAATATGGACGAGTTTTATACAAAGGGATAACATATTTCCTTTCATGGAATGAACCTCTTGAACTGTACACAAAAGGGACACTTATTATCAGTCCAAGCGGTCGCTTTCATCAAGTTGTAGCAGAATTAAGAGGGTCTAGTTATTAAAAATTTATGGTTTACTTCCCTATTGGTCATAGGGATGAGTTTACTTATTGAAGGAGAAAATATCTCTCTCCATTTTACTTCCCAAGTAGAATCTAAACAAGACATCGTTTTCCACCTACCTAAGCAAGTATACCATTGTGGACAAGTTAATGGTGAGAAGAGATCAAGTACCCACCTATAGCTAACTTGTGTCACCTTGTAATACATGTCAAAGCTAACTTTGGACTATATTCATATTTGGTACCATCTAAAGCTAGGTTCTATTTCTCACCGAACTCTATATTATCTTTTGTTAATTCAATGATATAGTTGTGGGTCTCTAGAAAATCCACTATGTAAATTCTGAAGCAATATATTAGTGACAAACTTGGTCATTTATGGTTGGTTTTTAATGTATTAGTGGTGTTTACTTTGGATGTGGGATGAAATCATGAATATGGGTTAAACTTTTGGGCCAAATGTGGTGATGAAATTTAAATTTTTTCCTCTTTTATCGAATTGAAGCCTTTAAAATTCATATAAGCATTGTGAATTTTGATTAGGAGTAAAAAGAAAAATTGAGGAGAATTATGTTGTTGTCCTAATGATATTTTTTTACAAAAATATTTAGTGTGTATAATATGTCAATTTTCCATTAAATGAAATGTTTTTCCTTGCAAATTTTCACACATCTTAAGAGGTATGCATGTGTTCATGTAGCATAACTTAGTGTAAAATCTGTAATTTGTTGAAAACAGTAACGAGAAATGTTAAAAATCGCATCAAGAAAGATCATGATTTAATTTGTCCTTGAATTAAATTGGGAATAAAATTGTAATTCCACATCTCATGACAACTTGTAATAGTTAACTAAGTTAATTTGACTTATTTTTCTCAGTTAATTCGAGTTGAGGGTCTAACTAGAGTCATGTAGAGTGTCTCCTACAATTAGAAGCACTAGTTGTGTTTATTTTGAGTTGTAATTAATTATTTCAGTCTAACTGAGTTAAAGTCAGTTAAACTAGTTCCAACTGATGGAGGAATTAGTGTGAGGTCTAGTAGTGTGGTGTTGCCTGCAATCCAGTGGGGTGATGTCTGCAGTCGAGTGTGGTGCTGCCTGGAGTATAGTGGGGTGCTACCTAAAGTGTAGTGTGGTGTTGCTTGAAGTGTAGTGTGGTGCTTCCTGCATTGATCAACTCGTAAATTGAATATTCACTCATAATTAACTCATGCACATTAGATCAAAGAAAGACCTAGTTGATATTGGATTTCAGGGTCAATGTACTATTAATTGTAAAATCATCTAAATTAAACCGATGGTGCATGCAATCAAAGGAAGGCCTATGAGGATTTTGTAATTCACAATTGAGGAATTTTCTAGTTAAATATATGTTAATTCCCAAGGGAACAACGCAAGGAATTAGGAGCTTGGAGGCTTGGAAATTTGGCTAAGTACTGGCCAAAGGAAATCATTCATGCAAAGGATAGAAAATACTTGTGCAGTTTGACCTCAAGGTTGAGCATAGCATATTGTATTCATCCAGATTCTTTGAATAATGCAATATACAGATAGTAGGGATTTTTAGTTGTGGCTTTCCTTAGAAAATTATTGTATTATGTGTGATTGAATTCTTTCTCTTATATGCTTCATGATTTCATCAATCAATTATTGTTTCTGTTGATGAGTAGAGTAGATTCAAGGAAATTGTTTTAGCATATTACAATATTTTGTTTGAATCTACAAGGCATTTCTACATGGTATGAGAGTTTAAATCACGATAGAAAAGAAGAATTTGAAGTTGTCCTTGCAGGTGAATATCAAATTTCAGATTGATGGAGCTCTAGTTTAGGGTAGATCCATAAGACCCTATGTGCAGACTTCTTAATGGAGCAAGAAGGTTGCTAGTGGACAGATCATTGAGCCAATTTTTAGTGACACAAAATGGAGTTGTGATCATTGATATTGGTATATTGAGGAGAAGATATATTTCCCACATGGAGATCGAGACTTAGAGGGAGTCTAATTTCAGAGGGACCATCTCTATGGAATCTAGTACTTCAAGATATGGGAAGATCAAACTCATTATTGCAATGGTTGTAACAACAGTGCGAAAGCAGCAATAGAGCAGTAGCAACAATAGTATGAGTAGAAGATCATATTTAGCTCATGAATGCAAACCCTTGAGGAGCAAGGGAAAGGTTAGGGACTTGGTGGTTGAGATGGAGCATGAATTACCTCCCAACATCTAGCCTCAGAAGCAACCTCAACAAGTTCTGGAGCAGCCACAATTGGATAAGAATAGAGGTGATTGAGTGGAGACATCCACTCAAGAAAAGACCTCCAGTAGGGGAGAATTTCAAGCCAAGTGGGCAGAGAGATCACATGCAGCCATACCTCTAGGTGTGAGCTGGGGTGATATAAAACCTTAGTCCAAGAGTTTCAGAAATTGGGCAGGATCCATTGAGGTGTTTTTTGTCTCATGGACCATTACCTTGCTACAGGGGCCCACAATATTCAGTAGCAGGAGGATCAATGTTAGTTAGATATTGAGGAGTGCAGATCAGTGTTGACATTAAAGTAGGAGGCTTAGTAGCAGAGTCAGCTACAGCACATTTTTCCTAGTAGATTGATTCAGTTTATTTATCTTTTATGCTTTTTAGTTGCAGATGTTACAATAGCAACAATAACATTGACAAGTGTTGCATGAAAAACATTGAGACAAGATCAGAGTAGAAGATAATCCCTTTCTTGTTGAGATAGAGTGTTGAAAATAGCAGCAAGAAATGTTAAAAATAGCATCAAGAAGAATCATGATTTAATTTTTCCTTGAATTAAATTGGGAGTAAAATTTTAATTCCACATCTCATGACAATATGTAAAAGTTAACTAAGTTAATTTGACTTAGTTGGATTAGTTAATTCGATTTGAAGGTCTAACTAGAGTCATGTAGAATGTCTCCTTCAATTAGGAGCACTAGTTGAGTTTATTTTGAGTTGTAATTAATTAATTCAGTCTAACTAAGTTAAGGTCAATGAAACTAGTTCCAATTGATGGATGAATTAGTGGGAGGTATAGTAGTGGGGTGTTGCATGTAGTCTAGTGGGGTGTTTCCCACAATGTTGCCTCAAGTATAGTGGGGTGTTGCCTCAAGTGCAGTGTGGTGTTGCCTAAAGCACAGTGCAGTGTTGCCTGAAGTGTAGTGTGGTGTTTCCTGAAGTACAGTGGGGTGTTGCCTGAAGTGTAGTGTGGTGATGCCTGAAGTATAGTGTGATGTTGCATGAAGTGCAGTGTGGTGCTTCCTGCAACTATCAACTAGTAAACTGAAGATCCACCCATACTTAACTCATGCATGTCAAATCAGAGAAAGGCTCATTTGAGATTGGAGTTCAGGGATAATGTATTATCAGATATAATTTCATCTAAATTAAATCAATGTTGAATGCAATCAGAGGAAGGCCTATGAGGATTGTGCAATTCATAATTGAGGAATTTTCTAGTTAAATAAAGTCTAATTCCCAAGGGAACAACGCAAGGAATTAGAAACTTGGAGGTTTGGAAATTTAGCTAAGTATTGGCCGAAGGCAGTTAGGCAGGCATAGGATAGAAAATACTAGTGTAGGTTGAGCTCAAGGTTGAGCAAATCATATTGTATTCATCTAGATTCTTTGGCTAATGAAATATGCAGATAGCAAGGGTTTTTAGTTGCGGCCTTCCCAGAAAATTATTATGTTATGTGTGATTGAATTCTTTCTCTTATATGCTATGTGATTTCATCAATCAAGTATTGTTTCCATTGATGAGTAGAGTAGATTCAAGTCAATTTTTTTAGCATATTACAAAATTAAGTTTGAATCTACAAGTAATTTCTACATAATTTTTAAAATATATATTTATGAGCATGATCTACATGGAGAGAGCTAACTTTTTCATATTAAAAAATTATTTTTTTATGCAAAAGTATATTTTTTATTATTTTTTGAAGTTGACAAAGTAATATTTCAATTGCATTTTGCATACACGTGTTCACGTAAGGTTTTTTTAACTATTTAAATAAATTGAAAACCCAAAAGTATCATTTTGAAGAGGACTCGTAAACGAAGATATTGATAATTTTTTAATTTTTTTCGTTTTGTATATTTTATGATATTGATTGTTTTTCAACCTCTTCAAAATAGTTCAAAAAAATTTCAAGCATTATGTTTAAAAGTAATTAGATAAAAAATATCATATGAATTCAAAAATGTCAAACCCATATGCCATTGGATAGAGGATTCCTTCATTAATCAAACTTTATCAACTCCGCCACCTAAGGAAAAATTTAGCCCCAAGTCCACTAGGGTACAAAATGGTGTTGTGGGAAATTTTGCAGAAGGGGTGCTGAAATTGTGGATTTTAGGACTTAAGAAGATTGATCGAGTGCTTAAGTTTTATTGAGCGCCTATATTTAAAATTCAAATAGCTCAATCAAGCTACCATTTTAATGCCCAAAGAGCTTGAGCGAGTGGCTAAAAAAAGGCTCGATCAAGCTCTTGAATGGCTTGATCAAGCCATTTGTTTTTCCACCCAAGTGCGCCCTCTTTCGCCAAAAAGTGTAACCCAACTCCATGCTTTCTCTCTGTGTTGAATATGAATATGATTATGTTTTCCTAGATTATTTTCTTAAAGTTTTTTTCTGATCATTGTATACTCACTTGAATGAAAACTCAAAGAACCACACCTACAATAGTTTTTCTTCCAATTGTTCATCAAAATACCACTGTGAACTAAAGAAATTAAACTCAAATATTTTGTATATTTTTCAAGGTTTTCCTAAATGGGAATCTTACAGTGGTATTAGAGAATGTGCTTGGAAAATTGTGAGGTATTAGGGGTAGCATAAACCATAGTTAATGAATTTTGAGGACCACCCATATTTCATTTACAAAAGAAAATATTAGGTCAAAGATCCTACTCCCATTTTTTAGGAGGACGAGTCTCGGGGAAAGAGAAGCATTAGAGGAATTTTGAGGTATAATATGGGCCTCCTAAGGAAATTATAAAATAATAGTGGAAATAATAAAATAAGATTAGATTACATCATTAAAATTTAGAGGGAAAAAAGAAAACACTGTTTTTTCAACTCGTATTTTCAACTTATCTCTCTATTGGTTTACTCAAATTTCGAACGTGAACACACGTTGGATGCAGAATTTGATTCATAATCCAAGGAGTACCATGTTTCATACTTTCGATGGACCGTGCTACATGAAAAATGAGAAATACATGAAAAACATTATTGCAATCATGTTTATTCATGTATTTCTCATTTTTCGTGTAGCAAGGTCCATCGAAAGTATGCAACATAGGTATGCTTTGGATGAGGAATTAAATTTTGCATCCAACTAGTATTCCCACTTGAAATTTGAGTAAAACATTAGGGAGATAAGTTGAAAAAGTAGTTTTATTATTTTATTATTTTTTAATCTTTTTACTTTTTTACTCAAAAAATGGTGAATCATCCCCCTTGGTTGACATCATCATCCTGAATCATATTAGTTCTTATAATTTTTATTTTGGTTGTACATTTTTCTTATGAGGCACATTTTAGACCTTAAAATTCCTCTAATGAGAGGAAGAAGAAACCCCTAGAAAGGGAAAATGAGTAGAAGAGACACCTAAAAGGGAAGAGCCATACGCAGGTGATAAGGAAACTCAAGAATTCAACACCTTTCTCAATGAACTGAATGATTTGGCCAAGGGAAAAAAGGAGATGGTGGATCTGATGAGTAGGAAAGAAAAAAAGTGAACTTCAGTAAAGAATGAATCTTTCAATGGAGAAGGGTATAAAAATGTAGAGGGAAACCATGCACATACTACCATTTATATCCATTCACACTTATATAGTAGAGCACCCAGGCCCAACATTCCTGAATTCATACATGAGACGACAGAGGACTAGACCGAGTAGACAAGTCAAGGGATCCCTTATGCAGATTATTTGGAGGAGTATAGAGCACTGTGTTGGGAATAATACTAAGAGGGGGGTGTGAATCAGCATTTACAAATCAATAATTTTTTCATTTCCATAATCATATTTATATATGCTACCTTAGTGAAGGGAACTCGTGTGTGCACGCAATTGTTCTTAAGGCAACCAGCATATATCTAGTGAACTTATGATTCAGTTAATTCATCATATGTTGATTTTCAATCAATGCATCTCTACTTTATTAAACATTAAATAATAACCATGTGCAGTAGTAACAGAATAAACCATCACACATAAGCAACACACATGAACACCAAGATTTAAGGTGGAAACCCAATACGAGAGAAAAACCACCTACTATTGTTTTCTCTGTCTTCTTTTAATATAAAGAATAATATGTTTACAATATTGTACTGGTGCAAACTCAGACCAATACGTAGGCACCTACCTACAGAAGGCTACAACCTTCTCTCATTCTCCAGCTTCAACTGGAAGGGAGCTACAACCCTGTAGCTCTTGTACTAGCTAATACGTTTACTAGTACGTAGGTGCCAGCCTACAGAAGGTTACAACCTTCACTCATTCTCTAGCTACTACTAGAAAGGAGCTCCAACCCCCTGATCAAATCACTAGGCACTACTGACAGGAAGCTTCAACTTCCTTACTAGAGGTTCCAACCCTCAGTATCCTCTAGGGACCACATTTCATAAATTTTCATAATAGATACTCCTGGTACACAACAACACAATATGTAGGCCACGTTTCATAAAATTTTCATACTAGACCCATCAGTAACATTTAAGCTTAAAATAAGTCACCATTGTAATACATCCAGCAAATACATCTACATCAACTAATCACTAAAACCCAATCATCAATCTCTGATATAACTGAAACCCAATCATCAATCTGTAAATCAACCATAACTGAATCAATCAATCATTGAAACCTCTAACATACTAAATCAAACAATCATTGAAACCTTTAACATATTGAATCAAACAATCACTGAAACCTCTGACATACTGAATCAAACAATCAATGAACCTATGACACAACTGAATCAACCATTCATTCAAATTTAGTCAAATTCAACCAATCAACTGGAACATACAAATCACCATAACCAATACATAGATATGAACCCAGAACACTACATCAACAACCAGAACCAATTGTAACCTCAAAAATCATGTTTCAGAATTTATACACTCCTTCAATGAAGCCAACTTGCGTGTATACGCTACTTCCTTTAGCCCAACCAGTGTATACCTCTAAAGATACTGAATCAAAAAACCTCTGAACCATAAATTGTACCAATCAGTGACATTTTGAAGACCTACTATCATATTATAGAGTTCCAAATAGATAGCAACAAGGATCACCCTTCTTTCTCAATCAATCAATCAACTAGACTTAATCTCCTTATACAATCAATTTTTTTTTCATATCTAATGAAGACATCATTGACAAACAATAGTAAAATAGCAGCATTGATCTGATAGATCAGTCATCCCTGAACATCAAGATTTTCTTTTGCATACACTACTTGTAATAGCTGAACCAGTGTGTATACACACCTTTAGCAAAGCAAACTAGCGTATAGATCTGTAAATACTTACTTATAACTTCACTATAATTCCAGACTTCAAACATACCTAGATCATCACATATAAAGGATAAAAACATGTGTTAGCAATAATATCTATCCTATCCATTATTAGATCACATAATGATAAGTCATTATGATCTTGATCCATCATTAGATCTCATCCATCATCAAACACTCAGGTGCATCCTTAGTCTAGATCAAGCAAAGCATTAGAAACCCATGACATGCATATTTTCTTTCAATCTAACACTTCATAAGATATTAATTACTTGTGCACTTAGCCTTTTGATCTTCTCATTCTTATATAGTTAGATCCTTTGTCAATACCTTGCACCAAAAACCTTGGACCAATACCTCGAACCAAAACCTCCGACCAATACGTTAGACCAAAACCTCAGACCAATAACTCGGACCAAAACCTCGGACTAATACCTCGAACCAAAACCTTGATTTTCCATCCCATGTGTGCTTTTCCTTCTATGAAAGTGTGTTTATACATATATGCTTCTTCTATTCCATGAGCCTACGTGTATACGCTACTTGGACAAAGTCCTTTGTTCCTTCATCCCATTCTTTTGTACCATTACTTTGTTTCCTCTGAATAGACCTATTATAATGTGATTTTCCTTTGTACATTACTTCTAAATTGATTCCTTTGAACTACCCTGCATTTTGTCACATATGTAAACACAACTGCCATGCATTCTATCACATCTGATATTTCTCTTGTAGATTCATCTAGTTACGAACAAGTGAGTTGTTCTGCTACAAGTGGGTTGCCATCAAGTACAACATATTCATCATAATGCCAACAATATCCCCCTTTGGACTTGATGGAAACCATATTGGTTTTGATTACTTCAAATTGTAGAACCTATTAGATATACCAAGAAACACCAAGATATTCTCCCCCTTTGACATCAAGGGCAAAGGGAGGACCAACATATTCTCCCATTTTGAGATCAAGGGAAAAGCGCTGACCAAAATGAAGACTTACATATCTGAACTGATGAATATGAACATTGATCATGCTCCCCATAGGCATATGCTGAATTCTCTTATCAAACTCCCCCTTTGTACACGCTGAGATGTACTATACTATCCATGCTCCCCCTGAGCACATGCAAAGTCTGCAAAAATATTTTCCAAAAGAATAACATGACTCTATAAATCAACTATGTGAGTATGACCTTCCTATCACCAAGCACTCATACATACATTAGTCACCCAACCAAGTGGGAATACACCAAATTTGACTCATCCGCCCAACCAAGTGGGGATATACTAATTGTTATACATGACTGAAATATAGCAATTATTACATCATCCTTACTAGGCATAGTGGAGGTACAAATTATATCATATGACCAAAAGGACTCATTAAAAGACTATGACAGACAGAGACATATTATTACATTATGGGCCTTTATATGACCTTTACATCTAATGATAAAAATGACATTTATAACAGAGACCAAATATCTAAACAAGACCATGATAGTCATCAGCAACTATCATACACCAAATATGATCTGCACCATAAGCATATGTCAGCAACTTCCAAACCAGCAACCTGTATATGTCCATCATCAGTTCCCAAGATATGAAAATATAAATATCATCAATTTGTGACAAAGTATGCCACATATAGATATCAACTCATCCTCTTGATCTCATCAAGATCAACTTGCTCCATTTCCTTAGTAGAAAGAGCCTTATCATGACCTTCCATGAATCAACTAAGCATATGTCATATCCACAAAATCATTCACATCATATCATATGTATGTGAAAACACCATAGTCAATATCTATAATCATAACATCATCATCAAGAACTACATGATCTTTCCACAAGAACCCTCAATATATCAACCATGTATCATTGCTAGGGAACATCCCACACCATGATAATCAACATATGTGAGTATCAAACCTATCATCATAGAGTAAGTGAGCCATGTCTCCGAATATCCATGTCTTCAAATAGCTATGTCTTCATGAGACCGACAATAGCACCATTCTCTTGGCCAACCAAAAATATTTATCAATATGCAACTTAAGTAATCATCCATGTATCCAGCATAATGTGTATCCATCAAAGAGATAACAATATGTATCTATCAAACAATGAGCTCACAGTCATTTGTCAAGCTTTCTTGATACCATCAACAACAACAATTCTCAACCATGTGAGAGCCAACAACTATAGGAACCCTGCATCATAACTACACCATATGAACTTTATGCATCTTTGAAGGCATGATGATAGCAACATAAAATAAATGAGTGACTCATCATCAAATAATGAAGTTGTGTACTCAAGCTTTGAACTTATCCTTGTCCTTATGAATATCACCATGTAAGAAACATATCATATGTATTTTATGCATCATCAAAAGCATCATCCACAATCATCCATAAATCTGATCTGAATAATAACTATGTAACCGCAAGCTATACAAGCATCATCTGATAACTTTATTATAGGCAACTCATAACCACAGCATAGCATGATGTATCATTTAAACACTTCAGCAACATAAGAATCATCACCATTGATAAGAATCATTAGGTACCAAAGACTTCTAAACATAATGCAAACAATGCATTATTAGAAGCAAAACATATTCTCCCCCTGAACCTATGCCAACTGTTCACTGTCAGATATGATCATTGCAAATATTAGTAAGAATCATCAAGGAATCATCATTAATCGGATATACATGAATTCATCAACAACTTATGAGGATTAAAAGCACTTCTAAATAACATTCACATAATATAGTCATCAAGACAGAAAAGATAATAGATAATTGTCTGGACCATATTAGACCCCTTTTCTGAGTTTGTCCCACTGCTTTTTCATCGAACCAACATATACGCGACTGAGTAGCTTCGAACTCGTGTATATATGCGACTTGTCTTCATGATAACTATGTATGAGAATTAGAATACTGAAATTTCATACTTTCAGTTCCTCCTAAGTCTATTCTATCTGTATACTTAGTTATGCCACATCTTCCTGATTGTACTTCCTTCTTCTTCCATACCTTGGAGTGTGATGAAGTTTTCTCCTTTTGGTACGTTGGCCGAAATTTTCTCTTGCTTTATTTTGCTATATGCGCAAACTTGTTACAAGTATAACATATTATATGTTTCATATTCCCTCTATAGCAGTCAATGGCTTTGTGACCAAACATATTGCAAGAAACACAATATCCCTTAAAGTACCTGGAAGCTAATGATCTTTCTGTGTGATGGTTATTAGCTTGAATCATTCTACTTCTGCACAATAGGGGATTTTTGAGGTCTAAAATGGGCCTCCTAAGAAAAATGTACAACCAAAATAAACTTTATAAGAACCAATAGGATTCAAGATGATGATGTCAATCATGGGGGATGATTCATCATTTTTGGAGTAAAAAAGTACAAAGATTTAAAAATAACAAAATAATAAAACGGTTTTTTCAACTCGTATTTTCAACTTATCTCCCTAAGTTTTTACTCAAATTTCAAGTCGGAGTACTCATTGGATGCAAATTTTAATTCCTCATCCAAGGAGAACCCATGTTTCACACTTTTGATGGACCCTACTACACAAAAAATGAGAAATACATGGAAAAGCGTGATTGCAATCATGTTTTTTTGTGTATTTCTCACTTTTCGTGTAGCAGGCTCCATCGAAAGTATGTAACATGGGTACTCCTCGGATGAGGAATCAAATTTTGCATCCAACGAGTGTTTCCGCTTGAAATTTGAGTAAACCCATAGGGAGATAAGTTGAAAATAAAAGTTGAAAAAATAGTTTTGTCTTTTTTCCCTCTAAAATTTGATGATGTAATCTATTCTTATTTTATTATTTCCACTATTATTTTATAATTTCCTTAGGAGGTCCATTTTAGACCTCAAAAATCCCCTAATGTCTGGTTGCAACATGTCCAAAATTATGGCATATAAAACATTCAACATTATTCATCATAGGAAATAATTGATTATCACTTCCATATTTAGGAGTAAATAATTTTGTTTGAAGTCTTTCTTTCCTTGGTTGTTAATGGTGTTGACCTCTTATCTCCTTGTTGAGCATTTCAGATTTTGCACTAGATTTCCTTGCTTCAGTTTGTGAGCTAGATTCACCCTTAACAGTTTCATGAAATCCAAGACCAGAGTTGATGGCAAAAGACCTTTGACTACTATGAATATCATCCAAAATCTTAGTACTATCTTGAAATCGTAAAATTTTATCCTTTTCTTCTAATTTAGCTTTTAGGATATTTACCTCTACTTGATATTGCTCTTCCTTTTCAAGATACTGCTTCTTCATGATTTCTTCAGCTTTTCTTCCTTCTTCCACTTGTTTTTTTAATTTGAGAATCTCATTTTCTTGTGGTAGTTCTTCATTCTGCTTACTTGAATTTTCAAGATCTTCTTTTAGAGATACTATCTCAGCTTCAAGACTTTTATAGTAACTGGATCTTTCTATAAGTTTCTTGATTGTTGTATCCTTTTCATTTACTTCATTTCTCAATGATGTCACTTCATCCTGCAGCCTTTGACATTGATCTTCCTTTTCCTTTTACTTTTTCCTTACTTTGTTTCCTTCCTCCAATTGAGCTTTTAACCTGGTAACTTCTTCTTTGTAGGCATATTCTTCCCTTTTATCAATTAGATCCTTTTGATCTCTAATTGTGTCTATGAGCTTTTCAAATTTTGCCTCTATTTGATTTCTTTCTCTTTCACCCATAACAGAAAATTCAATTGTTTCGTTGTCACATTCATTATCTTCAGATGAATAGAGAAATGTATCACCTGAGATGTTATGAAACTAACTCACAAAAAGATAGAAAAGATAGTTGAACACTTTAGAATTCAGCCTCTTCGAGCGGGCAACCTCCTTTACATTATACAAATGAACAATTCTTGGATGATTCAAATGAAAAAACCTCCTTTCTATATATAGGAGTCTAAGGGGTCACAATATAACCAAGCCAACCTAACAATAAAATATAAAGGCACAAAAAAATAACAATATAGGGATTCTATGGGGCATAAGTAATAACAATATGGGGA
>APFE030231398.1:47273-64296 GCA_000404065.3 Pinus taeda
CAGAGGCAACCATTTGACCCATTGTGTCTATTTATCAGATACAAAGCAACGAAGATATTCTTCCAAACATTTATTTATTATCTCATTTTGCCCATTAGATTGAGGATGATAAGATGAGCTATGAGCTAACTGAGTACCAAGACAAGAAAATAATTATGTCCAAAAATTTCCAATAAAAATGGGATCTCTGCCACTTACAATAATCTTTTGATTTCCATGTAGCTTTTGAATTGTTTCCATAAATGCAGTAGAAATTGTATTGGCTTTAAATGGATGTGATAATGCACAAAAGTGTGCATACTTCGTAAGTCTGTCAACTACCACCATGATAACACTATTTCCCTCAGACTTGGGTAAACCTGTGATAAAATCCATTGAAACCTCCTCCCAATGGTGGCTTGGAATGGATAAAGGTTGTAATAGACCTAGTATCTTAATTTTTTTCAGCATTATTTTGTTGGAAAACGAAACATTCCACTACAAACTTTTGAATATATGATTTAAGGCCATCCCAAAAAAATTTCTTCTTAACCTTGTGGTAAGTTTTTAAAAATCCTGAGTGCCCTCCTAAGGGAGAAGCGTGCAATTCCAGAAGAATCTTTTGTTTGAGTTGGGAATTCTTAGAGAGGAATAAGCAATCTTTGTACCATAACGAATCATTTTTCCAGCTAAATGTATCATATGTACTGGAATCTTATTGTAAATTTTGAATAAGTGCCCACACTTCTTCGTCATTCTTCCATTCCTCCCTTGCTTCGTTTATCCAATCTAGTTGGATATTAGAAATGGTGCACAACAATGATTCCACATCCTCATCCTTTCTTGATAGTGCATCAGCCACAACATTTTGCTTCCCTTTTTTGTAGATGATTTCAAAGTCATAACCCAACATCTTTGTGACCCATTTTTGTTGTTCTTCAGAGGATAATCTTTGTTCTAAAGAGTATTTAAGGCTATCATGATCCGTTTTTACCTTGAAGTGTCTTACCATTAGGTAGGGTCGCCATTTCTTAAGTGCAAGTAGTATTGCCAACATTTCCTTCTCATAAATAGCTTTGTGTAAATACTTTCCCTTGATTGAACGACTTTCAAAAGCAATGGGTCTTTCATCTTGCATTAAAATAGCACCAATTCTATTTCCTAAAGCATCACATTCCACAATAAAGGTTTTTGTGCAGTCTGGTGTAGCTAAGACCGGTGCTTGGCACATTGCCTCTTTAAGATGTTTGAAGGCCTTTATTGCTTTTGGAGTCCATGAAAATGCATCTTTCTTCAATAATGTTGTTAGAGGTGCTGCTATTTTCCCATAATTCTTAACAAACTTGCGATAACACCCTGTCAACCCGAGAAATCCTCGCAAATGCTTTATGAATGTGGGGATTTTCCATTCCTTAATGGCTTTAATTTTGCTAGGGTCTACCTTAACTCCTTCATGAGATACAATATGACCCTGATATTCCACCTCTAGTACTCCAAAGAAACATTTGGATCTTTTTGCATATAATTGTTTCTCCTCCAATAGTTGTAGCACCCTATCAACATGTTCAACATGATCCTTCCAAGACTTGTTGTAGATTAGTATATCATCAAAAAATACTAACATAAATTTTCTAAGGAAGGGTTTGAAAATAGAATTCATCAAACCTTGAAATGTAGAAGGTGCATTGGTAAGGCCAAAAGGCATGACCAAAAATTCATAGTGACCCTCATGAGTTCTAAATGTTGTTTTCAGAATTTCTTCAGTATTCATTCTGATTTGATGATATCCTGAATGAAGATCCAACTTGGTAAAGTAAATTGATCCATGCAATTCATCCAATAATTCGTCAATGATAGGAATGGGAAACTTATCTTTAATAGTGAGCTTGTTGAGCTCCCTATAATCCAGACACATGCACCATGATCCATCCTTCTTGTGCACCAATACTACTGGAGTAAAGAAAGAACTTTGGCTAGGTTGAATTATACCAGCCTCTAGCATTTCTGCAACCATACATTCAATTTCACTCTTTTGGGAATAGGGACATATGTATGCCCTGATGTTTGGAGTAACACTTCCTGGAATCAAATGAATAGCATGATCATGATCACAAATAGGTGGGAGACCTTTGGTAGTCTCAATTACCTTGTAATGATTGTCCAAGAGGTTTTAGAGATATGGAGAAATAGATGATTTCGATGTGGAAACATTTAGCGAACATAATTGTGCAATTACAACTCATTGTTCCTTTTTTAGAATCTTTGTCATACCATTAGAGCTAATTATCTTTCCTAGTTTCCCTACAATACCCCTTAATTCAACTTCCTTTCCTTCTGCATAAAATTTCATGAAAATTTTTTTAAAGTTAAAAGCTATTGTACCCAAGGATTGTAACCATTGAACTCCTAGTACAACATCAGCACCTCCCATTGGAATGGAAATCATTGGGCTATTCAATACATATTCTCCCATGGATCAATTGGGCTATTACATCTAGCGAACATAATTGTGCAATTACACCTCGTTGTTCCTTTTTTAGAAGCTTTGTCATATTGTTAGAGCTAATTATCTTTCCCGGTTTCCCTGCAATACCCCTTAATTCAACTTCCTTTCCTTCCGCATAAAATTTCATGAAATTTTCTTGAAATTTAAAAGCTATTGTACCCAAGGATTGTAACCATTGAACTCCTAGTACAACATCAGCACCTCCCATTGGAATGGAAATCATTGGGCTATTCATTGGCACTTTCCAGAGCAATTTATCGTTCCTCCACTTGCAACCATCACTTGACACTCTGGTGATGGATATAGGAAGAAATTCAACTCTTTTGCTATCTTACAATGAATAAAATTGTGGGTACTTCGTGAATCAATCAACACTATTACTTTTTTCTTCTTGATATATCATTCTATCTTGATGGTTTGAGGAGTGGTAATTCCGACCAATGCATTACAAGATATGGTAGGATTCATTTCTTCTTTATCTAGGCTTTGTTCCTAGTGTATATACTCTTCTTTTGACATTTCTTGATCCTTTTCTTCCTCCTCTCCACAATCAATGTAAAATCATTTCTTCTCAGCACACTTATGACCTTTAATGTATTTGTTATCACAATTGTAACAAAGCCCTTTTTCTCTTTTTTCTTCCAATTGTTGTGGTGTAACCCTTGTAGGTTGTGGAAGGCTAGGAGAAACAACACATCCATATTTATAGTTGTGACAGCTAGACTTCCTTGTTGCCATAATTTTTCTTTCCACTTTGTAACAAAGCCCTTTTTCTCTTTTTTCTTCCAATTGTTGCACGGTGTTGCTCTAAAGAATGTATTGCTCTTTGTATCCTCATAATGTGCTATCATTTCCTCCGTGAAAATTGACCACATAGCAAGTTGTTGATGAGAACAAAGCCCTTTATACCATAAAAAATGATCTGGTTCTAAATATGAAGATGCAATACATACCTTTTATAACAGTGGTACACCATGTAGATCAAAATATTGCTCCATTTGTAGTATCCAATTTACTGGATCCTTTCCATCAAACTTCCTCATATCGCCTTTTCTTGATTTCAGGATCTTGATCTTGAAATGACTATAACTCTATACTTTCATATCTCAAAGTTCTGAAATTGTCTCCTGCAGTAGCCCTCTAAGTCCTATTTCTAACCCCACAAGTCTTATCAGAATTTGATTCTCCAATAAAGAGTTATACCCAATCTCTTAAGATGATCTGATTCTATAATGTTTCAGTAGAGCAAACTTGTACAACGTACCACATGTCACTATTTCGACCTTCGAATCTTAAAACTATACACAAAACACTACAGTCTGTCCTCTTTCTATAATTTCTTACGAAATTTCAATTTGTTGCTTAGAGAGAAAGTTATGACGATTTTCCCAAGGTCACTTGTTTAGGATGTAATTCGGGAGTCTGCAAAAACCCTAACTTCCTCAGATCATATATCCTAAAATATAGTGAGACAAGATCTGAAATTCGGACCCGAGATTCAGAACGATTTCTTCTCAAGTAGGTTTTTTCTTTAGCTTCTGCAACTTCATAGCGAAAATGCTATAGCAAAAATACCACGATGAACTATTTTAGATGAAACTCTAGAGTTTGCAAAAAACCCTAACTTCATCATATCATATCTCCGAAAATATAGCAAGACAAGATCTAAAATTCGGATACGTGGTTCAGATCGATTTCCTCTCAAAAGGGTTTTTTTTTTAGCTTCTGAAACTACATAGCGAAAAATTTATAGCGAAAATTCCACAATGTCCTGTTTGGAGCAGCAAAACCCTAGAATCCACAGCTCTGATACCAAATGTTATGAAACCAACTCACAAAAAGACAGAAAAGATGGTTGAACACCTTAGAATTCAGCCTCTTCGAGGGGGCAACCTCCTTTACATTACACAAATGAACAATTCTTGGATGATTCAAATAACAAAACCTCCTTTCTATATATAGGAGTCTAAGGGGTGACAATATAACCAAGCCAACCTAACAATAATAATATAAAGGCACAAAAATAGCAATAGAGCGATTCTATTGGGCACAGTAATAACAATATGGGGACAATAGGGGCACAACAATATTAATAAGGGATACAACAACAATAGTAATGGGGGCATCACTAGTAATATAGGGACCTAACAAGAGGACAACAAATTCATACCTGATAATTATTTTGCTTGTTCATCTTCATTCTGAGATGATTATGAATCTGAAGAGTTGCTTTCACATAATGGCCAATTATCTCTCCCATTGTCATAGTTTCTTTGAGATGTCTTCTTCTTTTGAGGTTCTTTCTTCTTTTGAGTCTTTCCCATTGTTACTATGGATCTCCTTCAGGTGATCAAGCTTCTACCAAAGGACCTACTCTGATATCAATTGTTGGGAATAATACTGAGAGGGGGTGTGAATTAGTATTTACATATCAATAACTTTTTCATTTCCATAATCAAATTTATAAACGCTACTTCGTTGAAGGGAACTCACTTTTGCGTGCAACTATTCTTGAGGAAACCAATGTATATCCAGTGAACTTATAATTCAGTTAATTCATCATATGTTGATCTTTAATCAATGCATCAGTACTTTATTAAACATTAAACAGTAACCATGTGCAGTAATAATAGAATAAACCATCACACATAAGCAACACACATGAACAAACCCAATACAGGAGAAAAACCACCTGTTGTTGTTGTCTCTGTCTTATTTCAATATAAAGAATAATTTGTTACAATCTTGCACTGGTGCAGACTCATACCAATACATAGGCACCCACCTACAGAAGGCTACAAACTTCTCTCATTCTCCAGCTTCAACTGGAAGGGTGCTACAACCCCCTAGCTCTTGTACTAGCCGATATGTTTACTAGTACGTAGGCGCTAGCCTACATAAGGCTACAACCTTCACTCGTTCTCCAGCTGCTACCCCTGATCAAATCACCAGCCACTACTGGCAGGAAGCTTCAACTTCCTTACTAAAGGCTCCAACCCTCAGTATCCTCTAGAGACCACGTTTCATAAATTTTCATACTGGATACTCCTAGTACACAACAACACAATATGTAGGCCACATTTCATCAAATTTTCATATTGGACCCATCAGTAACATTGAAGCTCTAAATAAATCACCATTACAATACATCCAGCAAATACATCTACATCAACCAATTACTGAAACCCAATCATCAATCTCTAAATCAACCATAATTGAATCAATCAATCACTGAAACCTTTGACATACTCAATAAAACAATCACTAAAACCTCTGACATACTGAATCAAACAATCATTAAAACCTCTGATGTACTGAATCAAACAATCATTGAAACCTCTGACACACTAAATCAAACAATCAATGAACCTCTGACACAATTGAATCAACCATTCATTCAAAGTTAGTCAAATTCAACCAATCAACTGGAACAGACAAATCACTGTAACCAGTACATAAATCTGAACCCATAACACTACATCAACAACCAGAATTGTAACCTCAAAAATCATGTGTCAAAATTTATACACTCCTTCAATCAAGTCAACCTGTGTGTATACGCTACTTCCTTTAGCCCAACCTGTGTATACCTCTAAAGATACTAAATCATAAAACCTATGAACCATAGACTATACCAACCAGTGACATTTTGAAGACCTAATGTCATATTACAGAGTTCTAAACAGATAGCAACAAGGATCACCCTTCTTTCTCAATCAATCAATCAACCAGACTCAATCTCATTATACAATCAATTTTATTTTCAAATCTAATGAAGACATCATTGACAAACAAGAGTAAAACAGCAGCACCGATCTGATATATCAATCATCCCTAAACATCAAGATTTTCTTTTGCATACACTACTTGTAAGAGTTGAACCAGCGTGTATATGCACCTTCACCAAAGCGAACCATCGTATATATCTGCAAATGCTTACTTATAGCTTCGATGAAATTCCAGACTTCAGACATACCCAGATCATCACATATAAAGGATAAAATGTGCATTAGCAACCAGATCTAGCATATCCATTATCAATTCACATAATGATAAGTCATTATGATCTTGATTCATGATTAGATCACATCCATCATCAAACACTCAAGTGCATACTTAGTCTAGATCAAGCAAAGCATCAGAAACCCATAACATGTAGATTTTCTTTCAATCTAACACTTCATAAGATATTGATTACTTGTACACTTAGCCTTTGATCTTCTCCTTCTTATATACTTTGATCCTTTGTCAATACCTCGAACCAATATCTCGGACCAAAATCTTGAACCAATACGTTGGACCAATACCTCGGACCAAAACCTCAAACCAAAACCTCGGACCAATACCTCGGACCAAAACCTTGATTTTCCATCCCATACGTGCTTTTCCTTCTATGAAAGTGCATGCATACGTATATGCTTCTTCAATTCTGTGAGCCTACGTGTATATGCTACTTGGACAAGGTCAACCGGTGTATACTTCTTAAACCATTCTCTTTCTTCAATTTCTTGATTATGATCTATAGTCCTTTGTTCCTTCATCCTATTCTTTTATACCATTACTTTGTTCCCTCTGAATGGACCTTTTATAATGTGATTTTCCATTGTACATTAATTTTGAACTAATTCCTTTGAACTACCCTGCATTTTGTCACATCTGTAAACACAACTTCCACGCATTCTGTCACATCTGATATCTCTCATGTAGATTCATCTAGTTACCATATACAAGTGATTTGTTCTACTACAAGTGGGTTGCCATAAAGTACAACACATTCATCATAATGCCAACACATTGGGACATGAGTTCCTAGTTGTTATGAGTTTCAATAACTTCTTCCACCTCCAATTAAAAAGCAAGCCTAAGCAAACCCAGAGGGTTTTGAGGCAGAATCAAGAGATACATAAAACATTGGGGAAGGTGACCATTCCTTGTTTTGATGGGTCATCAAAGTGCTCAGCCAGATCATGGGTCCAAAATTTCCACACCTACCTTCAATTACATCAAATGACCGAGGTTGAAGCCATTAAGTTGGATACATTAGATCTAGATGGGGATTCCCATGACTAGTGGTATCATTGATTAGTGACCATGGGTCATGCCAACATCACCTCATACATTGAGTTCACTTAGAGGCTCATAGATTGTTTTGACCAAAAGGATCTGAATATTCATTTTAGAGAGCTAGCTTAGCTCAAATAGATAAGCATCACGGAAGCATCCATATCAGAGTTTCTAGGATTATTGTTTATGGTCATAGACATACTAGAGGTTCGGTTGGTGATCTTATTTGTGGAGGAGTTATTTGAGCCTGTACGTGGTTGGTTAAGGGGTATGAACCAACCACACTACGAGATGCAGTTAAAAGAGTTAGGGACATGCATGATGTTGTTCATAATAGTGAATTCACTCCTAAGCCTTCATTTCCCTTTAGATTAAAGAAGTCAAACCTTTTTAGAAGGGGTGGACCAAGAAACCAAAGTTAGATGAGGAGGCCTAGAAGGATTTGAGGAAGAAGAAAATGTGTTTCAATTGTTAGGAGCCTTGGGCACCAGGGAACAGGTGCACAGGAAAGGACAAGTTGGGAAAGTCCCACTATATTAATGTGTACTGTAAAAGTGATAATGACGATGAAGATGAGGAGACAGTGTCAAAGTAGGTATAAACACAAATACATCAGAAATTTGGGGGTGAGACATCACAAGATGGGGGCAAAGCCCTTGTTTTCTCATCCATGTCAGAATTCCTTAGATAGAATACTTTCAGTTAAAGGAGTTCTAGCGGGACACGAGGTGACAATATTAATTAATGGTAGGGATTCCCACAATTTCATAGATACAACCATGGTTTATCAGAGAGAAATTATGACAGAGGAATTTGATGGATTTGTAGTATCCATACCAAATGGTCATCAGATGGATTACACTATATATATCCCCATGTTGAAGCTAACAATGGGGAATTACACAATGAAAAATGATTTCTTCTTTGTGGACATGTTAGACACCAATGTGGTGTTAGGGTTCAATGGCTCAATAACATACTACAAATAAGTGGAACATGGAGATGGAGTTGATATAGCGGGTGATAGGAAGGTTGTTTTGAAGGCCATGCATCAGTATCCACCAAAGGTATTATCATCTAATAACATGGAAGCAGTGTTGTGGATGGGTGATATTGAGTGGGCAGTTGAGTGCTTCATCACAGATAGCAGGAAACTAGAACATTTGTGACAACATTCAAAATACATTCAGGTATTACTAACACCAAAAAAAATTTGTTAACATTCCTCTAGGTATACCACCTATAGAGTTGGAGGAGGGTGTGCAAGCAATCATAACTAGTCCCTACCAACATCCAAAAATTATTGAGGTTATTTAAGGAGTTATTGAGTTTGGATCACATTTTGCCTAGTTCTGGTCCTTCCACTTCTTCAATGGTGATGGCTAAGAAGAAGGACAATACCTTTCAGATGTGTATTGACTACCAAGCTCTTAACAAGAGGACAACAAAAAACCAATATCATATCCCTAGGATAGATGAGTTGATGGATGAGTTGAGGGGAGCCAACTATTTTTTGAAGATAGATCTTCGTTTAGACTACCATTAAATTTTATTTTGGGAGTAGGACATATCAAAGATAGCTTTTAGGTGCCACTATGGGCACTACGAGTTTCTATTTATGTAATTTGGGCTAACCAATGCCCCCGTAACTTTTTATTCATGCATGAACCACGTGTTCAACATAAGGTTGCAAAGTAATTGTTGGTTTTCTCTGATGATAGACTTGTCTACAACAAGGCTTGGAGGCCCATCTGGTGCACTTGGATGAGGTATTGGGGATTATAGACAAACATGAACTATGTGTAAATGAGTTCAAGTGTGATTTCAGCATGACAAAGATGCTCTACTTAGGGCATGTGATTAGAAATGATGGGGTTCAACTCCATCAAGAGAAGATCAGGGTAATCATCAAATGGCCTACCCCAAAAAAAAATGTAACTAAACTAAAAATATTCCTTGACCTCTACACATACTATAGAAAGTTTGAAAATGGGTTCTCGTAGTTAATAGTGCCTCTTACAGACCTCACTAAAAAGTGGGCTTTCAGTTGGATCGATGAAGCCTTTTTCTATGTGCTTGCACTACCATATTTGTCCCAAACATTTGTGATGGAATGTGATGCTTTGGGGACTAGAATAGGAGCAGTTTTGATGCAAGATCATCACCCTATAGCGTTTTAGAGCCACAAAATCATATATTATCAGTGACATTATTAAATTTATAATGAAAATATGTTGCTCAGTATGAATGCATTGGCCAAGTTCAAAAAATATCCTGTGGGGAACAAGTTCAAAGTAAGGATAGAACATAATAACCTGAATTTCCTCATGTAGAAAAATGAGCTAAGTGAGAGACAATAAAAATGCATCATCAAATTGCAATCCTATGACTTTGAGATCAAGTATGTCAAGGGAAGAAACAATGTAGTAGCATATGCCCTTTCAAGAATGCCACCCACTCTCCCACTCATGGAGATAACAAATGATTGGAAGTCATTTTTTCTTGTAGAATATTCCAAAAACAAATTTTCTTGTAAGATTCTAGATGGATTGATACAAAATTATAGATATTGGGTCATGATCGACATCATTTATTATAAGAATCGGATCTATCTGGTACTAGATTCACACATCAAAGAGAATATTATGCAAGTAGCTCATGTCTTTCCTTTCAGGGCACCCGAGGTACCTGACGACCTACATGTAAATCAGGGAGAGGTTCACTTGAGAGGGCCTCAGGATGGATGTGTTGAGGTTCATAAAGGAGTGCAACATTTGCCAATAGAAAAAAGTAAAACATACCCATCTAATAGGGTTTCCACAACCATTCCCTATCCCTCAGTAGAAATGGGAGAGCACTTCCATGGAATTTATCATACCTCTGGTATAGGGAAAATACTTCATATACATAGTGGTGGATGGGCTTACAAAGTTTGTGCACTTCTTTTCCATACCATCTAAATATTTAGAAAAACGGGTGGCCAATTTGTTGTTCAGGGAGGCATCCCTATTGCATGGGTTGTCGAAGGCAATTATGAGTGATAGAGACAACATATTTATGGGAAAATTCTGCCAATAGTTACTCATACTTATGGGAATGGAGCTAACACTAAGCACTAGTTACACCCACAAACTACTGGGAAGCTAGAGATAGTCATCAAACGGCTAGAAGGCTATCTTCAAAACTATGTATTTGACCAATAGAAATAATGGGTAAAGTGGTTGCATCTAGGGGAACATTGCTACAACACTACTTTCCACATGTCTATTAGTATGAATCCCTTCAAATCACTATATGGATATGATTTCCCAACATTGTAGACCATGTACTTGGAGGTATTCATGCCCCTCTGGCTAAATATTGGATTCAGTAGAGCCATGATATCCTATGAGTCCTCAAGGACAACTTATAGATGGCTCAAAACCAGTAAAACATATATGCATACAAGCATAGGATGGAGTGCATTTGTGAGTTTGACATGGTATACTTTCTTATTCAACCCCATAGGCAGTCATTGCTCAAAAAAAATGGGGCAGAAAAACTGAAACTTGGGTTCTACGAGCCACATAAACTCATGAGACAAGTTAGGGAAGTGGTCTATGAATTTAGGTTCCCGTAGGATGTAAAATTCACAATTTCTTGCATGTTTTATGCCTCAAGAAGGCCTTGGGGAAGCATGTAGTCACCTCCACTGAGCTCCCGCCATTAGATGAGGAGGGAGAACTAATTCTAGTTCTAGAGGATATCTTGGAGATCAAGGAGCCAAAGTTAACGAATATGACCATGAAGGAGTACCTGGTAAATTGGAAGAGTCTACTTATTGAGGATGCCACATGGGAGGGTGAACATGTGCTCAAGCATCTAGAGTTGAAGTTGCTTGAGGGCAAGAAAACTTGGGCAGGGAGGACTGTAATGTCCCCAACTGCTTAGGAGACATAAGATAGGGTTCTTCTAGTCTAATAAAGTTCCTGTAGGCTAAGGCAGGGAATTTTTTTTTACTAAGGGAATATGATTTTCCTAGAAAAACATTATAACTTTCTAAGGTGTGAAAAAGGGGAAATATCCTACGCTAATGAAGATTCACTTTCATTTTATAGATTAAAACGTTCCTAAAGTGACTTTATAAAACTCAAAATGGTAAAATGGCGAAAAAAGTAGCCACTAAATTATAAAAGGGGAAAAGTGAGGAGTCTCTCCTCATTCTATCACTTTCATTCTGAGAAAAATAAATTTTTGGAGAGAATATTAGGGTTTGGGACACCCTAGCCACCATTCTTAGCTTCATTGTTGAAACTATACACCCTAGTTGGTTAAGAGAGCGAAATCACTCAGATTTTTCCATTGCATCTCAAAGAAGAAGAAAATATGTAGGAGATAATAGAGTTACCAGGCTTTATCAATTAATTTTATCTCTAATATTGAGCTTATCATTCTCCTTTATATTCTGAGGATACATTCTAGGAAAAGCCAAAGTTTTCGATGGATTCAAAAAATCGATTTCTAGTGCAAAGTGGGTTGAGTTCCTCAACCTTAAAGCTGGTCAAGCTCACTATATTAACGAGTCGAGCTTACCATTAGTTTTGGGTTGAGTGTGGCTTCTAATTGATAACAATGGGTCTTCCCTTTAATATGGATGATTTTTGTAAAGAGGGACAATGTATTTCCTTGCATAAACTAAAGCTCCTAAAGTTTACACAAAAGGGATACTTATTATCATTCCAAGAGGCAGATTTCATCAAGTTGTAGCAGACTAAGAAGTGTTGAGTTATCAAGCGTTTGTGGGTTACTTCATTGTTGGTCATAGGGACAAGTTTACTTGCAGGAAGAGCAGAGATCTCTTTCCATTTTACTCCCTCAGTAGACACTGAAGAAGAGATCATTTTCCACTCAGCTAACCAAGTATACCCTTGTGGATGAGTTAGTGGTGAGAAGAGATTGACTACCCACCTCTAGTTAACTTGTGTCACTATGTAATACATGTTGAAGCCAATTGTAGACTATATTTTTATTGGGTAGCATCTAGAACTAGGTTATATTATTCACTAAAGCCTATATTATCTTTTGTTAATGCAATGACATAATTGTGGGCCTCTAAAAAATGCCATTGTGTAAATCCTAAAGTAATATATCAGTGAATAATGTGGCCATTTATGGTTGGTTTTTAATGTATCAGTGGTGTTTAGTTTGGTTTGGTTTAATATGAATATGATGATGTTATCCTAGCGTATTTTGTTAAAGTGTTTTCTGAGCAATGTATACTAACTTTAACCAAAAGTCAAAGAAACACACCTACAATAATTTTTGTTCCAACTATTTGTTAAAATACCATGGTAAACATAAGCAGTTAAACTCAAAGATTTCGTATATTTTCTAAAGTATTCCCAAACGGGAATCTTACATTTCATATGGCCAACTTGATCACAATTTTTGCATCTGACAATCTAAAGTGGTTTTGGAAGAGGAGAAAAAGAAGATTAATTGTCTTAAGGAAACTGAGCACTTTGAAACTTGATTGGTTTAGAGTAGTCTGGAATGTGAAGGAAACTTCATTTTCATATTCGAGACTAGTTATGTGCCTATTGTTAATGACTTCTTCCCAAGTTCTTATGATGGGATTAGAAAGTGCAAATGGAACCTTTGCATCTTCATGTGAATATGCTCCTGAAGTCTGATCAAGTGCTTGTTGCTGATGAAAATCAACCTCAAACTCAAAAAGAGAGGTATTCTAAACAAAAACAATTTCAATGTTGATTCCTTTGATGTATTTCATCTCGTTGGAGTCGTAACTCAAGTTGGATAAACTCAATCTTCTCCTATGCATCTTGTAAACATATTTGAATATAAACAAGAGTGGTCTTGATGAATTTCACTATACCATCAATAGTAGAGATTATTAGAGTATTTCTAATAACTCAACAATTCTGTGCATTTTCTAAACAACTCAATCTTAGAAAATGAAAGGTGTCATCTCCAACCAAAATGTGGCAGAAACAAGCCTTCGATGATACGAAGCCCCAACACAAACAACATAATTTCACTTTAAAAGGATGTAGAAACGAACGACAGGTATCCATACATCACCATCAAGAACAAATTAGCTATTGCAGACATGTGCAGGGCATAATTCCATACGTAGCCTTGTAGGAATTATTTGATCTGAAGTTCAAATCTCAGTGTGGCCAATTCTCCAAACATGGATTCACAATAAATATGAAAGAAGAAACTGCATCATGGACTGTGTCAGACATAGAATTCTTATTGTGATCTATTCTTTTCAATTATTGTGAGGAATCTCCCTTAACTCTCCCTATGTATGTAACATGTGATCTCCACTAGTAGAAGGACTAACACGGTCATCGAAAAGTTATCCAAAAATAAGCACGACCAAGTGCGGCACAAAATTCAACGAAATTGTTGTCAATCTCACTCCTCTACTGACAAATGGGGACAAGATGCACCTACAAGTATAAAAGTTTTCAACTACAGAAATGAATAAAGAGCGTAAGGAGTTGGACTAGGACCCTCTCTAAGATAGGGACCATTATCAGGGATGGGCAGATGTGTTTTGAGATTTTGGTCAATGGCTCTATGAACAACGCAAAGGTCTTTCTTCATTTTATGGACGCTCTTCCTTGTTTTCATCTATGGTTCGATCTGGGGGACCATGGGTTGCTAGATGTTGGCTCTTTATTCCCATCCTTCCTCTCCTAGTGGCCGTGTTGGTTTTCTGGACATATTGGTTTACATATGCTCTATTTTTTATGTTCTTTGAACCTTGATGTTTGATTTTCTCACGATCCCATACCCCGAGCTTATTTGGAACTTTGATGCACTTCATAATTATGCACATGTAACTATATTTTGTTCAATGAAAGATTGTTGTTTTTTTTGCTTGAAAAAAAAGGGTTGGACTAGGAAGCCTCACAAGTGGTAAATGATAAGGCATTGAATCTTGGGAAATTGGTTGGGCATATTGGCATGGCTGATAATGTGCGTGACTGGATCATGTATGAAGAGTAGGAACATGAGGCAAAACAAGTTGAGGTTGTGTATTTTGCGGTAAATTCCAAGGCATCGAATCCTGGGAAATTGGTTGGGCAGATTGGCATGACTGATAATGTGGTTGACTAGATCATGTATGAAGAGTAGGAACATGGGGAAAAACAAGTTGAGGTTGTGTATTTGCGCATGTGGTAGGAATATTTGAAAATTTTCCTCCTTTACCTTTACTAAAGGCATATCTCAAGAATTCAAATAAATCTACACTGGGAACATTTAAAAGTGGAAATAATTCTACTGTTATGAATGAAGAAAACACCAAAAAACTCATTGCTCAGAAAATTGTTATTATGTGTGTTTCAGAAAACAATCTTGAATCACACTTTCCAACTAATAACTTCGAAAACCGTGTGGTTAATCCAAAGAAAAAAGAGCAAAAATGAAAAATATAGTGGCCCTTCAAAGTCTCAGAATAAATGTCCTCAATCAAATGTTGGGGGCCCTTGAGTACATATGCCTCCCTCTAAAGCAGAAAAGGCTCTTAATTCTTATGCTTCATCTAATATTTCTAATAGGAGATCACCATTTTTATTGAAGAATGTGATGTATCTGCAATTATCACATTCCACTTCATGAACGATGAACGCAGAGTCCTGGTTTAGTAAATATTGGAAATTGAGAACATCACCAACATGAAAAAAAAATAGTAGTTCCGCCCATTTAAGTTTGTTTCTACAAGTATGGGTTCACACTAGCCTCTGTCATCTCCAATTGTGTACTCTGAGGCCACAACAATCTGCAACACCAACTTAAAACAAAAAGTCAAGACAAGCAATGGGTGTTAGAATACAGGGAATAAGAAGAGCATCAGCAGAGATGATCGACATAATGGAAAAAAAAAAAAAAAACAGAGGAAAGTCTGAGCTGAAAGGAAGTATGGTCTAGTGCAGGTCTGATATACATACAAATCTAAAAAATTATCCATAAAAAAACACATATAACAATGTAGATGCAAAATAATATAATAACATAGAAATTCTGGAAAACATTACTATAATATTATTATGAGGGAGAGGAGAATTTCATAGGGAATGCAAACATTTTCCATTTAATTACAAAATATATTTCATAAAAATCAAATCTGTTATTTAGATAAAGTAACTTACATTGAGATATTTCATTCTTTACTAGTTTTATATGTTCACTTATTGTTTAGTCTTAGATGTTTCCAAGGAAGGAGTGTGTTTTTTCTTGGTTTCCTTATCAGTTAGATGCTTTTTCTTTGTATGTCTTTCTTAGTTTCCCAATTCGACCCCCCCATGAAACAATGGTCCCCATTGGATAAGTTCCCTCTTTAGAAGCTTCTATTGAATATGACTCAATGAAGAGCCCATAACCATGGGTTTATGGATGACCCAAAACCAAGTTTTGTTGAAGACAAGCATTTTGAGTGGTTGGCACATAATCGTGGGTTGTCGGTGACCCATAACCATGATAAACAATGGTTCGAGGAAAGAGTTACCATGTAACGTGTGTGGGCCAGCTATTATACAACATATGGCCTAGCAAATTGACTTCAATGGAAAGGGTTTTGTGTTGTTGATCCACAATTTTCTTCAAACAAGTGGATGGTTTCCAAGATCTCCCACTCTTATACCAATTGATCTACATGTGGATATGAAAAATTATCCATAAAAAACGCATATAACAATGTCAATGCAAAAGAAGAGAATAATGTAGAAATACTAAAAAGCAATACCACAATCTTATTAAGAGGGATAGATGAGCATTTTATAAGGAACACAAACATTCTCCTTATTAATTTAATTACAAAACATATTGCATAAAAATAAAATACATTATTTAGATAAAGCAAATAGATTGAGATGTTTCCTTCTTTACTAGTTTTCTATATTTCCACATTTTTAGTCTTACATTGTAACAACCCTGGTGAAAATTCCATGTAATAAAAGTTAAAAAATAATAACCGTGGTTGATGAAGCACTTATTTCAAGTTGAATGTTGGGCAAGACATCCTAGGGGGGTGTTCATTTGGTTGTTTATGGCTAAGGAAATTGGCAAAGGAAATGGCTGAGGCTTTGGAAAAGTAAAATGGCATTTTTAGCACATTTATTTATGAAAATAATGGAAATTAGGAGAAAAAGGAGGTGAAAGGTCACAGGTTGCATGTGAGGAGGAAATTGAAGGAAAATAATGGAAAATGAAGAAAAAAGAGGCCTCATTAACAAAAATTCTTCTAAGGATTAGTTAGGAACCTTTTGTCAGTTCAGTTTTGGAGCTCCCTCATTATTCTCTCTCTCTCTCACTCTTAGACACCTAGAGTTTTCTTGGAGCACCTTGGCATTGGAGCAAGAAAGGAAAAGAAGGCAAGAGGAAGCAAAGATTAAGCAGGGAAAGGCAGGATCAAGCAGCTACAGCAGGATTCATTGCAGGTATTGATTTCCATGTGCATTT
>APFE030231398.1:72437-90299 GCA_000404065.3 Pinus taeda
ATCTGGGCCGTTCAATAGGCGGATGATCTGACGGTAGAACTTATGTTTAGTTTAGGGTTTTTTGCCCTAGAAGGCAACCCCCTCTCTTTGTATGAGGGTATTGTATTTGAGGCTGTGAGACAGATGTGTATTCTGTGTGAGCGAGAAACAGAGAGGTGAGACTGTGAGAGAAGACAGAGGATATTACAGCGGATTTGCTGTAGGTTGTGTCTCTTCATTTTGCTGGATAATAGAAAGGAAGCACTGGCTGTTCGAGGTGGACGTAGCCCAAACTGGGTGAACCACGTATATCTGTGTCTCTCTTGTTTTGTGCGTTTTCTGTGTTTATATTTCTGCATTATTTCATGTGTTCCATTGCTCCGTAATATATAATTTTCTAACACCATGGACTGGAGGACAAAACTAATGGGGCATATGGTAGTAGGTCTCCTATTAGACATGGGTTAGATAGAGCTGGCATGGTGAGAGATGGCAGGATGTTGGACACTCCAGATAGGAGGGGTGATGAGCACAGGAGCTATTCTAGTTCTAGTTATGACATACATCATGATGTTCATAGCTATCATCCTTATAGGAGTGATAGGGGATACTTTCTAGATGAATTTAAGAAAGAAAGGCACCTACTTGTGATGGGGGGTGTGAAGAAGTCGGAAGATGTAGAGGCTCGGATACTTGGGATGAACAAATTCTTTGAGTTGCATGAGTACACAGATAACATGAAGGCTAGAATAGTTATCTTCAGCTTGAAAGGTAAACAAGACATTTGGTGGGAAGATGTGAAGCAGGTCAAAGATATCAGGATGGATGAATTGAGTTGGTGGGACTTCAAGAGGTTTTTCAAGAAAAAGTACTTGTCAAAAAGGTACTACGACAATAAGGCCAAAGAATTATATGAGTTAAAGATAGGGTCAATGATAGATGAAGAGTACACGACCAAGTTTTAGAGCTATTGAGGTATGTACCATATCTTACATATGAGAAGGCTAAAGTTCAATGATTTTTCAGTGTTTTGCCATTAGCATTTAGAAATCAGATTGACTATGATGAGCCTCGGTCACTTTAGGAATTCATTGGGAACTTGAATAATTTCTATGAATAGTCAAAGTGTAAGAATGAATCTCATCAAGGATGGAAAGGAAAGACAAAGGAAAAGTTAATGGCAGCCTAAGAGAGCAAGGCCTTAGAATGAATATGGGAAAGAAAATATGGCACCGCAAAAGAAGTTTAATGCAACTAGACAATGACATGGGTCATAGCAACAACATAGAGGTGAGGGCATTGGTCAGTTGGAGTGTTGGACATGTGGTGAGGAGCATATTAGGAGACATTGCTAGCAAAATCAAGGTGGTAGGCCTAAGATATACAATGCACAGTAGGCGCGGACTGTTGGGGATGTGGGGCAGAGTATTCCTTGTATGTATGCAGTCGTGGAAAACATACAGGAAGAGAACCAAGCATATATCATTGATATGGAAGGTAAGATTTTTGATCAAATTATTTCTATTTTGATTGACTTAGCAAATAAATGTGGTTTGAGTAAGGAATTGCATGCAAAATACTGGTTAGTGCAATTGGCTACAGGTTCAAAGAAGTGAGTTCATCATTGTGTAAGAGCTTGTGCATTTTATTTAAATGGTATGCCTACAAAAGCACATTTGAATGCATTCTAGTTGGGATCATATAGTATGTTGTTGGAAATGGATTGGTTGTATCTTCTTAGAACCAAGGTAGATTGTTATGACAAAGCCATTGAGTGTGTTGATTACAATGGGGAACCAAGAGTCTTGCAAGGTAAGAAGAAAGCCACATTAGTTAGGATGGTGACAGTTATGCAGGAAAAGCATAGCCGGAGGAAAAGGTGTATGTTATTTGCAGTGCACATTTCCAGTGATAAAGGTAAGGAGGTTGAGGATGCATATGTGTTGAGAAGGTACCTAGTTCTGCAGCAATTTCAAGATGTATTTCCCGAGGACATTACAAAGATTTCACCTCATAGGGAGGTAGACTTTTCTATTGATTTAGTGCCAAGGGAAGCTCCATCATCAAAAGAACCTTACAAGATGAGCACACCAGAGTTGGAGTTAAAGTTGCAGTTGAAGGAAATGTTGGAAAAGGGATACATTCGGTAAAGTGTAACCTTGGGGCACATCGGTATTTTTTGTGAAGAAGAAATATGGAACTCTTAGGTTATGCATTGACTACAAGTAGTTGAATAAAGTGACTATCAAGAACAGGTACCCATTACCAAGGATTGATGACTTGTTCACTCAGTTGAAGGGAGCAGCAATGATCCAAATTTGATCCTAGAACACTCTCTAAGTTTTCATGAACTCTTTAAAAATCATGTCAAGGATTAAAAGTCTTACAAAGATCAAGATTATCGGAGATATCCTCGTAACAGTTGCAATTTGTGATTAGCATGGAGCAATGAGGACCGTCAGTCAAGCACGTAGACCGTTGGCCCATGGTAAGCTATCGCAAATTAGCAAATGTAGAGGCCATTTCGAGAAACGGTGGTAGTTTCTGACATGTGATTAGCGACAAGTCGCTAATCGCATATCGCAAGGCAAACCCCTCAAAGAAGGAAAGGTTGCAAGCACTCGGACTCGAAAAATTATAAAATGCAACGAATATCATTTTGATTCCGTGAAAGCGGGATTCCACAAAACCGATAGAATATTGGAAGGGCTACGAGCGGTAAGCGGTTTCAACCGAATTCCGCCCAATGCCATACAACAAGTGCCACGCGTCCAGCAGAAGAGAGAGAAAACCATTCACATTGGATGGGTAGACATCATGCTACTTAGCCGCCCGATATGAATGATGACAGTAGGATCTGGGACCTCCGGATCAATGGCAGAGATGCGTTCCGATGGATGACCAGATTTGAAGGGTTCAACAGGCAGAGTTGTATAGGATTTGAAGTCCGATATGGACGATGAGTTGGTAGAAGGTCGTGTTTCATGGGTATTCTTGGAGTTAATGAAGAAAAACGATCATTTCAAATATGTCCAAGAGAACTGACACTCATCCATTATGAAATAGGTGCCCACCTCCCTGTGAGGCGTTATATAGTGACTGATTACGCAGGACAGAGTGATTCAAATGGACGGAGGCAAGGAATCAGAAAGCCGGGAAGTGGAAACGAACAACCAGGAAGCAAATTGGCTTAAAAGCCACCAACTGACGAGAGCAAAGAGCAGAGAGCAGTAGGTAGTAAGCCGAAAGCAGAGAGAAGAAGCTGAGTTGACCTACAGAAGTAAAGGCAGCATTGAGCCAGGATTAAGACAGAGATAGAGAGAGTTAGAGAGTCTGTGCACTCCAGAGAAGGCTTGAGAGGTTTAAGCGCACTCCTCTGTAATGTCGGTCATGTCTGAGTCTTAGATTGGGCTCATACTACTGTGAAAAATAGAGGTCAAGACTCAGTAAGGAGAGTCTGTGTACTCCAGAGACTTGGGGGATCCAAGTACAGTCTTGCTGATTTATATCTGTTGTGTGAGACTCAAATTGAACTCGCTGTTGTAAAAACTCTACTTTGAAAACATAATAGAGAGACCACTACTGAAGGCTGGACTGGGAGACGTAGCCAGGAGTATTGGGTGAACTCCTTATTAAACTTGTTGTGTTTATATGTGTTGCCTGTTATGTTTTCTTTAACTTCTTCATTGCCTGTGTATTTTGCAATCTTATCGATCCATTACACAAAATAACATAGGCACATCCATGCACATGAGTTTGTAGTACCTTATTGTTTGTCTTAGATCAATTTCAGATCAAGCAATGTTCTCGAAGATTGATCTAAGATCCAGATACCATCAGGGATGCATCAAAGAGGAGGACATTTACAAGATAGCTTTCCTGACTAGGTATGGGCATTATGAGTTTTTTTTAGTTCCATTTGGCCTAACTAATGCTCCAGCTACGTTTATGTTCTTGTTGAATAGTGTGTTTCATTCGTATTTGGATAAGTTTTTATTGTGTTCATTCACAATATATTGGTATATTCTAAAAATGAGGAAGAGCATGTCGAGCATTTAGCAGCAGTGTTGAGGTTGCTGAGGGAGCATCAGTTGTAGGCTAAACTCAGCAATTGTATTTTCTTTCAAACTGAGGTACACTACTTGGGACATGTTGTCTCCAATGAGGGCATTGCAATAGATCCAAAGAAGATAAGGGCCACCATGGTGTGGGTAGCTCCCAAGAGTGTGGATGAGGTGAGATCTTTCATGGGGTTGGCAGGCTATTATAGGAGGTTCATCAGGAACTAGAAGATTGCTTATCCTATCACATCATTACAAAGGAAAGGTAAGAAGTTCAAATGGACAGAGGAGTGTGAGGCTAGTTTTGAGCATCTTAAGTAGTTGTTGACACATGCACCAGTGCTACAGATTGCAGATCTGGACAAAGAGTTTGTAGTATGCATAGATGCTTGTAAGAAAGGACTCGATGGAGTCCTTATGCAAGATGGATAGGTGGTATGCTATGAGTCACGGAAACTGAACGAGCATGAGTAGAATGACCTGACACATGATCTTGAGTTAGCGACGATCATACATGCATTGAAGATGTGGAGGCACTATCTTCTTGGCAAGAGGTTTGCACTGATGAGTGATCATATTGGGTTGAGGTATTTGTTTGACCAGCCGAATATGAACGCCCAACAGGCTAGATGGTTGGCCACGATTAGTGAGTTTGATTTCGAGATCAGGTACATCAAAGGTAAAGTGAACAGGGTGGAAGATGCTCTTAGCAGGTGGGTACAGGTAAATCACTTATTAGATATGAGCTCCTATGCGACAAACTTATAGGATAGGACCTTGCAAGCAGGTCAAAAGGATGTCAGGTATATGGAGATTGTGTAAAGGTTACAGCAGAGTACTAGTACAAGTACTAGTACATGTAATAGTATAGGTGGTAGTACAGGTATAGGTACAGGTGCAGGTGCACGAGATGTGGACTATTGCCTTACAGCAGATGAATTGGTTAGATTCAGAGACATGATATATGTGTCGGATAGCAGTGAGCTCAAGAAGGTGATATTGAGAGAGTTTCATGTGAAACCTTATTCAGGTCACCCAGGTTATCAGAAGACATTGATTGTAGTGAAGAAATTTTATTATTGGCCAAATCTGATGAGGGATGTAGCAGAGTTTGTGTCTAGGTGTTTTGATTTTCGGCGAGTAAAGGAAAAGTGTAAACATCCAAGTGGACTACTACAACAAATCTCAATTCTAGAGTGGAAATGGGAGGTCATTTCCATGGATTTCATCACAAGGTTACTGAAGATAGTGAGACAGCATGATTCCATCATGTTTGTTGTGGACAAGTTGACAAAGGTTGCACACTTCATTCCAGTGAAGTCTACATTCTCAGCTAGCGATGTGGCACAAGTATTCATTAGAGATGTGGTCAGGTTTCATGGTGTTCCAAAGAAGATTGTGTCAGACAGGGATGCAAAGTTCACTTCCAAGTTTTGGAAGGAGTTGTTTGCAGGTTTGGGCACAAAGTTGGCCTTCAGTACAGCTTGTCATCCGCAAATAGATGGATAGACAGAGAGGGTCAACAGGATATTGGAGGACATGTTGAGGATGTATGTGATGCATCAACAGTGGAAGTGGGATGAGTATCTTCCCTTGGTTGAGTTCGCATACAACAATGGCTATTAGGAGTCATTGAGGATGATTCATTTTGAGGCATTCTATAGGTGGAGTTGCAATACTCCTATCAGTTAGAGTGATCCTGTTAACAGGGTGTTGATTGGACCAGACATGGAACAGGAAATGCAAGTTATAAAGAAGAATATAAACGCAACACAAGATAGATAGAATAGCTATGCATATCAGAACAGGTTGTTTAAGAAGTTCCAAGTTTGGGAACAGGTGTACTTGCGCATCAAACCAAAGAAGAGCTCCTTACGGATTGGATCATGCGCCAAGTTGGAACCACAGTTTTTTGGACCCTTTATTATCATTCAGAGGATTGGGCCAGTAGCCTATCAAATTACACTGCCTCCGATAGTGAAAGTCCATGATGTTTTCCATGTATCATTGCTTAAGAAGTATGTTAAGGATGTTGATCATATGATTGACTAGTATGTATTGCAGGTGGAACCAGATGGAGAATTCCAACCAGAGCCTCAATGTATATTACATAAAAATGTGTTCATGCCACAGAACTGATCAATTGAGCAAGTTAAGGTGCATTGGAAGCACTTTGGGCCCACTGAAACTACATGGGGGATGGCAGATCCGATGCAGGCCATGTATCCTTTCTTGTTTTCCAGTTGAAGCAAACCAATTTTGATATGGTGTTTTGGTATATGTTTTGATATGTTGCCTTCGTATATGTTTTGGTGTATGTTTTGGTGATATTTCTATATGTACATACGTATATGGATGTAAATACCTCCATGAGATATGTTATAAAGCTCCAATAAGTGGTATGGATGTCATGTCATTATGATTTTCATGTTGCTCTGCTACCATGTTGTTATTTTATCATGTTGTTATGTTATCATGTAGGTTAACACTCAGTAGGGTGATCATTGTAAATACTACATTGAGCTATGTTATAAAGCTCCTTGAGCAGTATGTTTTCTTTCCAACGGTTTGCTAACATATATGTGTGATTGAACATCAAAAATGGTGTCCCCCAAGGGGGAGGGTTCTGTAACAGCCCTAGTGAAAATTCCATGTAATAGAAGTCAAAAAATAATAACCACAGTTGATGGGACACTTACTCCAAGTTGAATGTTTGGCAAGGCATCCTAGGGGATGTTCATTTGGTTTTTTATGGCTAAGGAAATTGGAAAAGGCAATGAATAAGGCTTTGGTAAGGCAAAATAGAATTTTTGGCACATTTATTTATGAAAATAATGGAAATTAGGAGAAAAAGGAGGTCAAAGGTCAAGGGTTGCATGGGAGGAGGAAATTGAAGGAAAATAATGGAAAATGAAGAAAATAGAGGCCTCATTAATAAAAAGGCTTCCAAAGATCAGTTAGGAACCTTTTTCCAATTCAGTTTTGGAGCTCTCTCATTATTCTCTCTCTCTCTCTCGCACTCTTAGACACTTGGAGTTTTCTTGGAGAACTTTGGCATTGGAGCAAGAAAGGAAAAGAAGGCAAGAGGAAGAAAAGATCAACCAAGGAAAGGGAGGATAAAGCAACTACAACAAGATGCATTGCAAGTATAGAGTGCCATGTGTATTTTTCTTACTATATTTGGCATGCATGGTGTTGCATGTGGTTGTTTTCTATCATGGCATGGGTTTCGATTTCCATGTGTATTTTTCTTACTATATTTGGCATGCATGGTGTTGCATGTGGTTGTTTTCTATCATGGCATGGGTTTTGCCTTTACATTTCCTGATAGCCTTGATGAGATGGGTTCTCATACTTCGGTTGAGCTAGACTGTCGGATGGATTCGAAGTTGAGTGGGGTGGATCTCTGAAATGACAAACACATGGCCTAATGGTCCCTGAACCGGACTGTGGATCATGGTAAATCCACTAGCCTAGTAACCCCTAAATTAGACTATGGGTTGTGGTAAAGCCAAGATTGTGTGCCTCGGTGGGCCTAGGAATCCTCACTGGTGAATGGTAGGATATACGAAAAAGCCAAGAGGTGGATTTATCTTCGTTGGGCCTAGTAGTCCTGGGATGGGATATACAGTAAAGCCTAGAGAGTGGTTCTTCGTGTAGGGCCTAGTGATCCCTGGAACGGACTATGGATTATTGTAAAGCCTAAGAGACTAAGAGGCATTCAAATTCCTCATGGTGTAGGTGGAGAACTCTGGTAGCATCCATACTTGCTTGGTTCCTTTCAGTTGGTTATGAGTGCCACATTCATGCTTGGAATATGGCACAGGGGTAATTGGTTGAAGAGAGACTTGGCTCGGCCAATCTATGGTCAGGTGGAACGTGGTAATCCCATCTCTGGTTGGTTTTTGCATTCATTAATGAGAAATTCATTCCCTTGGTTTTCATGTGTAAATGTATTGGTTTATATGTGGATTTTATGGCTGGTATATTTATGTTATTTTTGTTGTTACTATGTTGGTTATATGTATGTTTTATGACAACTGCCATGTATGGCTCTCAGTATGTTTTTAGTTGTAAATGAATGGACAATGTATGTATGACCTAATAGATGATAATGCAACAAAACACATGAGGGAATAATGGTTCTTAGCAATTCTTATATAAGTATGAGATCCCTATGTTTAATTATGTTGTTTACACCTATAGACTACATATTTGTGATACGTTTGACGAAATGCCTGTCATGGCTAATAAGGGTCTCGTTAAGGTCTTGTTTAACTAATTACTTCTACTTCGTTGTTTCCCTGTTATTTTACTACTCTTAAGATATAATTCCATTATGGGCAATGACCTGGGCTCTAGGCCAGAGAAAGTGGCCCAAATCCCGAGGATGACTGCACAAAACTAGACAAATTAGTCCTTGGACGTTGGCATGCAGGCCTATGAGAGCATCCAGAGGTCCCTAGACGTTGGCATGCCCATAGCATGAAATCACCCAGAGAGCAATTGATCAGAAGTTTCAATGGGACCCAAGGGCAAGTTGCCTGAAATGTTGGCATGGTTCTCAAGGTTCTTGTAGCTGATGTGGAAGGCTTGTTTGTTGTGTTTTTGTTGATTCCATTTCCTTAAGGTCACATAGGAAGTTGAATCTAACCATAATAGCCTCTTGTCGCATGTTTACCTCAGTTGGTCGATTACTTGGGTAGATGTGGGAGGAGGGTGTTACATAGATGTTTCCAAGGAAAGAGTGTGTTTTCTCTTGGTTTCCAAATCAGTTAACTTTTTCTGCATTGTGTGCCTATCTCGGTTTCCCAAGGTCGGAAACCTAACAAATAGGGAAGGCAGAGTAGCCGAGTGCAGAGCTAACATGCTCTAATACTATTGTTGAAACTTGCAAGATTAGAAAGACAATTTAAGATAAACATGAAATGCATATTATTCATAAGATATACATATTAATACACATTTTCCTGACCCTTGGTTTCATATTTTAGGAGGTCCCTTGGATTTCTCATGACTATTAGCTTTCACTTGAAGCTTTTCACCTTCCACTCAAGTGAGTGGACCAAATTTACATAACCCCAAAGATTATGTTTCCAACCAATACAAATTTCACATATTTGCACATCAAAAGTCACAAACTATATATAAATTTTGAAAAGCATATATAAAACATAAAATCTTATTTGCCACATTTCACTCAAATATGAGACACATTTATGAATCGAACCATCTATCTAAATTATGTTTCATGAAGTAATGATTCACCCTATTATTGAAAATTGCCCCCAAATTATCTCAAATATGTTACATGAGGTAATTATCCAACACTATGTGAATGTGTGTGAGATATAATCTTAAAAGGCACACAATTCCCAAAATATTTTGTTCATCAAGCTCATTTGAGCTAGCTAGCTATCAATTGAACCGAGACCATAGTCAAAGGAGGTTTTGAATTATGTTATGACATTGCCATAACACTTTAAGAACGGGTTTTATTTTTCCCTTTAAAAATTAATGAAATTAATGTTTAATGTTTAAATAATGGCTAGGCTAAATTGTTAATTTTGAAAAAAGAATTTTGTCTCATTATTTTTTAATTGAAGATTAACTAAAAAGATGTCCAAAATTGTTATCTAGTGAAATTTGTTATAAATATTTATCCATTGTTTACACTTTTTTTACTTCAATATCTTCAATATAAAATCCAATAACCCACATCCAAACATAAAAATAAATTTAAGAAATCTAAAATCATTTCTATATTAATAATTTTCATTGTACTTTAAAATATATTGTATTCATAATACATTTCCTTGCCCTCTCAATTTTCCTAAGTTGAGTTATATTTTTAGTTTCTTTACATTTGATTTTAACCTAAATTTAATTTAATTTAGTTATTTTTAGTCATTATATTATTAGTTAATTTAATTCAGTTATTTTTAGTTATTATATTGTTTAGATTTAGATAATATAATTTATTTTATAAATAGTTTATTCAGAGTTTTTTTAGCAATATAATTTGATGTATGTCTACGGGTTTTGGATAGAGAGTGATGAAACTTACAGAAAAACAGTTAGGTATAATTATGATACTTGTATATTAACGCTGATAAAAATTTGGAGACATAAAAATTTTATTGTAAAGACAATTAGATGCTTATTCAATGAATTTGAATATAATGTAAGAAGATAAAAATATAGAATATGAATTTTTTTATGATGTATTTTTTTCCTTTTACATCTTTTTTTTTAAATATTGGTATTTTTTTAGCCAAGAGGCTCATTCTACAAAAGAGATGTGTACGCATGTACATGTTCAACTTGGAGTTGACCTGTGTCCCTTTATATATATATATATATATATATATATATATATATATATATATATATAACAAAAATGAATTAAGTGTTTGGGTTTGTTTAATTAAAAGTAGCATCAAAATACCCGGATGCGGGTGACTTAAACACGTCTTAAGGAAGAGTTATGAGCGGGAGGCAGCTGGCAATACGACCAGCGATTTAAGGAGGTTAACAGTAGGTGAAACTCAGGCATTAATATCTCTGAGTACTGGAGGACTGCAAAGAATTAATTGCAGGATGGAGCGTATCAATTTAGGCATAAATGTGATGGAGCGAGGCGGATTTGGAACAGGGACCTGCTGCAGACTGTTCATTCCTCTGCGTTCCAGAGCAACAAAAGGAATATGGAAGCCCCCCTGGGTCAGGTATGTGGGATCTGATATGTTTGAGCCTGATGAAGTCTGGTCCATTACGTTGGTTCTCTGCGTCTACGTCTGGTCCGAGAATCTGGCTTCGTCTGTCTATGTTTGGTGTCTTGGTTTCGCTTATCCGGTCAGCACCTTGTTAGCGCAGTGTGTCTCTTCTGGTCGTGATTGGGTTTCGTGGGTTGGCTATTCCATCGATTGTCTGCTCTGTTTGAGGGTTGTTCTCAGTGTCGATGTCTGGTTCTAGAACCTAAGTCAATTAGCCTGCAATTGGCTTCCCCACATCTACCCTCAGTGTCTCAGTTTGGTCAGCCAGCAAGCTTACTCTACAATGCCTCGCCGTCGAGGCATCCCCAGACGCGGCAGCAATTCAGGGTCCAGGGGAGGCTCTCGCAGTCGAGGAGGTTCTGTCCCGCAATGTTTAGATCCTTTGGCTTCTGTTCCGCCCTCTGATAGTTCTGGCCCGTCTTTGAATAACTCATTCCATTCTGCGCGTTTTCAGTTCAGAAGCAGGCTTAACAAGCCGCTTATCTCAGCCATTGTAACCGTGCTTTTCGAGGAGGAGGAGGAGCAAGCCAGTTCGGACGAACCATCCATGGAACCGTCGCACTCCCACGCTCCCAGTGATAGTCATGGAAGCCCAACGGGGGATGTACTCAATGCCTCTGGAATGATGAGCGCAGAAGGCCAGCCTTCGTCTACTCAGGAGCCCATAATCGGATGCGAGTCGGCGCGCTTCTCCGGAAACGTACTCAGCCTTGTTCTCCCTCCAGGCCACAGCACGATGGAAGCAGAGGATAATATAATGGTGACCTGGGTAAATCAAATAAGCGCAAAGGATTCCGGCTCTCCTCCGCAGGACTAAATTCTTCATGATTCCAATTGCTCTTCAGAAATATAAGCTTTATGGTTGTTTTATGTATGATTTTTCCTATTTTGCATGGTCTCTTCCATCAACCAGCGTGAAATACTCAGTCTCCAGGACTTTTTGGTTCTAAATGGATATGTAAGGGTCATTAGACAGAACAGTATTTTTGTAAGGGTTCAGCTTCTTCTAAAGCTTTATCCTAATCTAGCTTAGCGTAGGGATAAATTTTCTAAATTCACCAGTGCGCATACTGATATGATATTTATTTTTGTAAAAGTCAGGCATCAGGACACCTGCAATAGACTTTTTGGCAGAGGGCAGGCTACTAACCCCCTCAGAGGTTCAAACCTCTCTGTAAATAATTTTCCTTTTATTTTAATAGAATAGTCTTTACTCAGGAAAAATTAAAAAAAAAGTAGTGTCAAAATCAATAATCTCACTCTGCGTGTCCATACTAAGTAGGCACTAAGGATAAATGGTAAAAATATTTCCCTCACCCTCAACTATGAATAAAATATTTCAATTTCCATATGAAACAACATAATATTATATCAACTTTATAGAGAAATATAGTAGTTGAAAGTTAAAAAAAATAACTATATATACATTACAATTGAAAAAGAAAATTATGTTTTTATACTTAAAACATTTTAAGAAGTCCCATTATTTTATGCCCAAGTAAATTTTGACCCATTTTATATATTCAAAAATACAACATAAACCATGAAAAATTACAAGTGCACTCTCTCTCTCTCTACAGAGGATATCTTTCCATGTGCAAACATTTTATTCAAAATTTTCACTCTAAAATAAGTTTCCACCTGCATATTTGATCTCTATGGGCTTTTTCTAGATCCTTAGTTAAGATGGATATTAGAGCAGAGGATATCTTTCGATGTGCAAACATTTTATTCAAAATTTTCACTCTAAAATAAGTTTTCACTTGGAGATTTGATCTCTATGGACTTTTTCTAGATCCTTGGTTAAGATGGATATTTTTACAAAATATAATGCATGTTTTTGTTGCATAAATTCAAATTATATACATATAAAACAAAGAAATTCCAAGCTAACTTTACCTCAACCTCTTATTTACAATGTTGGCCATTTTAGTTAACTATCAACAAGCATTGAGTTGAAATACTTATGGATCTCTTACCCTTTATGTTGACAAGTTCACTACAAATATCATCCATTAATTTGAGGAATTATCTTAATGCTCATTGTTATATATATATCACAACAATGTATTTTTAAAATAAAAGAATAAATTTTCATTTTAAAAAATTATATATTGAAAATCTAGATATATGATCTCTTTCACTTTCTAATCAAAGATAGATATATTAAATATTTAAATATTCATTAAATTACTAAAATCTAATTCCTAATTTCAAAGCTCTACGTCATGAAATTAAAATTCACAAGTCCTTTTATATACTACACTTATATGACTTTGCAACCAATTTTTGAATATGCTAGTTTTCTTCCAATATTCTAGATTTAAAAATATGTGTTCAATTAATATAATAAAAATAAAAATAAAATATAAGATATAGTTTTTTTTTCAGAAAAATATTGTAGAAACCCCTTAAAATATTCAAATGGATGGCAACAAAATTACCAACCAATCATGATTTGTAACTTAATATATTTTATCATGTGTCTTGTGGTCTTGCCATTGACAACAAGTCTTAGGCAAATGGTTCTACTCATCAAGTTAATGTTGAGGCTAATATCTATTAATAGTTATAACACCAATATTGGTATTTAAAAAATGTAATTTTGAAACTCATATTCCTCAAGAAAAACATACAAAATCCCATAATAAATCTTCATTCAAAATGGGAATCAACCACAAAACCAATTGCATATAAAAATCAAGAGATGTATTCCATTAGACTATCTATTAGACATGTTACCTTGTAGCTAGTCTCAATAAAAGTGTCATGATGTACTACTATGTACCACAAGTAAAACAATACAATTTATGTATTGAAAACAACTAGTTAATAGTGAAATTTGTAGATTAAGATTAATTCTACACATGAAGAATCAAATAATATATATCCAATTCTTTACATTTATTTAGTATTTTAGCACTTACCCATCTATCACCAAAAATCTTGAATAATATTTATATATTACAATATATACTTATTAATTTAAAATATAATCAATATAATAGATGGAGGAAAAATTTATATTATATAAATTTAAAAAAAAAAAGGGAAAATTGATTGATTTACATGAAGCACTTAAAATTAAATATGTATTTACGATTATTTTTTTAAACATTTGATTTTTTTATTATTTCTAATTTATAAATAATTTTCTCATATCAAATTTATAATTAATTTTTAACTTAAATTGTATTTAAAAAAAGTTTTTATCCTATGGTTTTAATAGAGTATATATATATATTATATAAACCCATTCTTTCATGATACAATATTTTTTAAATACATGGTTTTTTTATATAAAATAAAACACCAAAGATGATTCCAATATTATTAATAATTGGCATATCTTTACTCCGCTTGATTGGGAAAGGTTCTTTATCGCTATAATAATGTTGCCAAAATTAAGGTATATCAACAACCTCAAAATCATGTCTATTATAATTGTTAAATACTTTCCCATATTGATAGTTCAATCAACTAATACATCCCGTATAGGATGCCGTGTCAAAATGTATGCCTTCTAACCGTATAACAGTACAAATAATGAATCGAGATTTTCCACAGATGATAAGTGGGCATCCAACTTTATATAGTGGAGATAATTGTATCATAAACTTAGTGAATGATAACCAACCTGCAAATCGTCCATCTTGATTTTCCATCCATCATATGGAGGTATGTTCTCCGTGTTTATTAATTGAGCTAGTGTTCCTTTTGATAAAGAAAATTTATTAATTGACCTGCCATTCCCCTTGATAGAGAATGTTCTTTCTATTATGCTTGCTCTATTCGCATGATTCAAATTGTTCTGGCACCAAGATCCATTTCCCATGCTAATGAACTGTGATGTTGGTAGGGTATGCTTAGAAACTTAACGCCGGACCTACATATTCGAAATCCATTTGGTACGATGAGAAACCTCAGATGCGCCGCTAGCTTCACGAGACTACAGCGAGAATCGAGTATGAACTTTCCAGTTTTTAAAGAACAAAAACAGCCGTCATTCACTACACAGGCTTTATGCATTGAAGCCAAGTACACCAGAGATTAGCCACCTCCAAGCAACTATCACCTGATTCTGTCCTTCCCTCTTCTGTACTCACCTTGATCTCCTTCAGTACTATCTATGGACTTCTGTACTCATGAGTCTCTTCGAGATATAGCTCCCTATAAACATCGATTGATGGTCCAGTTTCTTAACCTTCGATAGAATGATAGCGTCTAACAAAAGCTTAGTTCCATCTTTAGTAGTTTAGACTTATCGCGTTTACAACTACAGTTCTTTCCTCGTGCATGAAATCAATAATATCCTCCATCTCTCCATGGAGTCGCCCATTAATAATTTAAGATTGTTTCGAACCAAAATTATCTCTTCAAGATATAAACATAAAGATTGTAAAAGCACTCTCAACATTTGAGGCAACAAATGATTTCATGCTCATTGAGAAAACTTCAATATAGAGTACATGCAGACAGGCAACAATAGTTTATTCAGCTCATAAGTACCAATTCAAGATTGATAGTCTGATCATTTTAGTATGAGTATCCTTTTCACTAAAATGGGGGCAATACCATACAACGTGCATTTATATTTGGGGTATATATTGAAAAAAAAGGGCTTAATATATTGAGCATATAATAGGGAGTAAAGGGTTTTTATATTGGTAAATATAAAAAATGGAACTCCAAGTTAATGAAAAAATATAAAAAGATATAAAAATATTAATGAAAAAATGGATACCTACAATATCTATTGAACGTAGGGATCTTTAAAATGAGGAAGGTGTATTAAGTTCGTATTGGTAAGGGGTTAAATAATGTGATTTTTAAAGATATTTTCCAATATGTAGTCAAATTAAAAGTATTATTTAATATGCCATGAACGTACTAGGGAAGAAGTGCATTGAGTGAAGCCCCGTGGGAAAGGAAGAGCCATGGAAACAAGCATCTCATTAACTTAACTGCGTGGGAAAAGGAAGAGGCATGGAAGCAAGCATCTCATTAACTTAACTGATGCATGTGTTGTATAATATTCTAAACCTTCGTATAATTGTTACAATTGCTATGATTTTCATTAAATCTTTGGAAGAATAATTACTATCACTATACGATGATCACGGTAGAGAAGAAAAATTTAATGTCAAATGGACTACTACTCTGCTCATGAATTCCTTTCAAAATTGATAATATACATACTAACACAGGAACTCTTCATTTATTCCGAACAGTTCTCTGAAAAATTAGCATTCATCAAGCCTCTGGCACACTTTATCCAGTATTGTAGAACAAACTGTTGCTGGTGTAGTTGGTCCACACATGACATATATCACATTCCCAAGAGGCCGCATGTAAACACCATCATTGCGAAGCTTCTGAACAATTGAACTTGCTAACAATGAGCCATAACTGCAATTTAATACCGAAAAGCTTATTAAAATTTAAGATAAATATTAATAGCGTTGACATAGAAACATGAAGTGAAGTACTTTTTCAATGTAACACCAGTTCTGACTCAGCATCAGCCACATTATCAGAAACATTCAGTATAATGAAGAAATCAGTCGCATAAGGAAATTAGGATGCCTAAATTCAGTTATACAGTAAAAAACATACCCAATGTCGGCGTTATCAGCTTTGAGTTCAATTGCACACACTGTCCCCAACGCTACAACTCTACTGACGGCTGATTTTGCCGATATTTTTGATACAAGTTTGTTATCCCATAACTGCGCATAAGAAATAGCAAGACTGACTTGATATATATAATCTCTTATGCTAAAAATTTTAAAAAGCAGGCAAAAGAAAGCATTCAAAGGGATCAAATTGAAAAATACCTCTATCAATCTGTTCCCATTTGAACTAATATTTAAATTCAGTTGTGGATCTTTAAACCATTGCATTGCTTTGACAGCTGCTGCACATCCAACTGCATACCCAGAATAGGAGTGTCCATGTAGAAGAGCAAAAAGCTGAAAACCAATTGTTTGAAGTCCAGATTTAGTGCTTTAACCAAAAAGTGTACTTTAATATGAATATTGCTAGCTCAACCTGAAATAAATTTACTGATGAATGTCTCTTAGTTGAGATAGTTTGACTGGGATGTGTAGTAGTACGCCTTTGCTTCTACGAGAACATATATATATAGGCCTAATCTTAATGCTTGAATAATTATTACAGTATCAGAATTTTTGGTTTGAAACTCCAGTTGGTTAGATCTAGTTTGGAATCTGGATTGTACATGGGCAGTGGATGGAATTTGTTGCTCTTCTACGGTGACCTTACTGACTAGGATGAAGTACTCGGCCTTAGCAGCTTTTCAAAGCCCTATCGAAAATGTTTACCAATCATTTTCTTCTGCTGTGCTCATGGAGTTATTGGAGCGTGATACGCCAAAACCCCCTCTAACGTTACAATACAAGGTGACAAAAAGCACAAAATGAAGAGTTATTCTAAAGTAACTTTACTCCTCCATGATTCAAAATCATGCAGGTTCTTCATCTAGTATGATCACCCTCATAAAGGTTGCATTGCCGAGTTCTCTTACTTACTGAAATCCCAAATTTCTGAATCGGTGAAAACCTCTAAATTTTTGAGTTCCTCCTGATTTCCCCAAGCAGTGCAATTCTCAAATTCCCGACGAATCATTTGGACAAAAACCCATATTAAATTAAACCTTCTCGAATTATACTATCTCTTGAAAATTCAACTACACAAATAAAAATTCAGAGTCTGCTTTTATCACCATCACTTGTTGCCTCTCTGTTCATTGGCTTTATCGTTTCCATAACTTTCTTGACCGGTAAATAGTCCATACCGTATCTCAAATAAACCAATTAAAATCAAAGCATGTTCTTAGTAAATATGTCTAACTTCCTCTAGTTCTACAGTTCTACATAGCTGGTGTATACGCAAAAACCGTAAATATTTCATGATTGTGACCAATAACAAAGAGCATTTTTCTAAGTTGCACGAAACGGGGAAACGAGGAAGCGAAACGAAACGCGACCTCCCCAAATTTTGGAAACGGGGAAACGCGAATATAT
>APFE030231405.1:0-13375 GCA_000404065.3 Pinus taeda
TGCTGCGTTGATGCTGAACTGGATCTTTGCAAAGCTGAATGGCACTTTGATTATCACACCAAAGTGTAGTCGGATGCTTCTGCTCAAAGCAATATTCTGATAGGATCTGACGAAGCCACAAGGCTTCCTTACTAGCTTCCACGGCACCATGATACTCTGCTTCTGCTGACGAAAGAGAAATGGCAGCCGGTTTCTTACAAGCCCATGTAATAGGTCCTGAACCAAGAGTGAAGACATAACCGGCAGTAGACTTCCGATCATCAGGGTCACCAGCCCAATCAGAATAAGTGAAACCAACAATAGAGGAGCTGCTTTGGCACTGTAATGAATCCCAAACTGTACTATACCTCGAACATAACGAAGTATTATTTTAGCTGCTTTCCAATGACTTTCACGGGGGTTTGGCATAAAACGAGCAACAAGGCCAACAGCAAAGGAAAGGTCAGGACGAGTATGGGTTAAATACAAGAGTTTTCCTACAAGTTGACGGTATAAGGTAGCATCAACTTCAGGAGAAGTACAAGAGACTGAAAGTTTGACTCCAGACTGAAAGGGAGAAAGGGCTGGCTTACATTCTTCCATGTGAAAATGACGAAGAATATCACAAGCATACTTGGACTGGGAAAGGGAAATACCCTCCTTGGATTGCAAGACTTGAAGACCGAGAAAATAGTGTAAGTGTCCTAAGTCTGTCATTTCAAATTTCTTTTTTAAGGCTGGACTTCACATGGTTTATAAGGTTGGGATCACTACCAGTAAGAATAAGATCATCAACATAAAGAACAAGGATGATAAGAGAGTTTCCCACTTTCTTGGTGTAGACAGTGTTGTCAGAATAACACCTAGAAAAGCCAGATTCTAAAAGAAAGCTATCCATTTTGGCATACCAAGCCCGAGGAGCTTGCTTGAGACCATAAAGAGATTTCTTAAGTCGACATACAAGGCTGGAGTCTGTTTGGATGAAGCCAATGGGTTGTTCCATATAGATTTCTTCATGCAAGTCCCCTGCAAGAAGGCAGATTTAACATCCATCTGATGGACTTCCCATTTTAAAGAGGCAGCAAGGGAAAGAACAAGGCGGATAGAGTTCATTTTGGCAACAGGGGAGAAGGTTTCAGTGTAGTCAATGCCTTCAACCTGTGAAAAGCCCTTAGCAACAAGACGAGCTTTATGTTTATCAACTTTCCCATCTGGTCCATACTTGGTTCTGTAAACCCATTTACATCTAACAAGTTTGCGTCCCTTTGGTAGAGGAACAAGATCCCATGTATCATTTGCCAACAATGAATGATATTCTTCATTCATAGCTGATTCCCAATGTGGATGGCCTGAAGCTTCTGCAAAAGTGTCAGGATCATGATTTACTGGAGCTTGAGCCAGTAAAGAAGAGGCTCTTTCAAACTGAGAACGTGTACGTCGCTGATCTGTAGGATCACCGGCAAGATCACCTGCTGCATCCCGAGTAGCACGGACCCATCTTGGAAGTGGAGGATCCTGAGAAGGTGGGGGAGGATTGTCATCCTCACTTTCATCATCTGAAGAAGAAATGTTTTCAAAAGTAGAAGAGATAGGAAGAGGTGGCACATCCGCCGGACTAGGCTCGCAGGCCGATTTATTTTCATCAAATTTTACATCTCTTCTAATGATAACATTTTTGGACTTAAATGGAATAAGTCTATAACCTTTTACATCTTCAGAATATCCAACAAAAGTACATTTCTCACTCTTAGGTTCTAAAGCTTTATGCTTTTCATCTGGAATATGGGCCCATGCTTCACTTCCAAAAATACGAAAGTGACTTACATCTGGTTTAATGGAACTCCAAGCTTCTTCTGGAGTGATATTCTTTAGAACCTTAGTAGGAGTGCGATTTATTATATAATTTGCACAATTAATTGCTTCGGCCCAAAAACTAAGACTGAGTCCTTTAGATTGCAGCATACAATTAGCCATTTCCTTTAAGGTGCGATTTTTTCCTTTCAGCTACACCATTTTGTTGTGGAGTGTATGGAACAGTATGTTGCATTTGAATTCCATTTTCGGTGCAAAAGTTGATGAATGTGTTTTTAACATATTCTCCACCATTATCAGTTCTTAGCTTAAGAATTCGATGTCCAGATTGTTTTTCAACAAAGGCTTTGAAGGCCAAAAATGTGTTAAATACTTCGCTCTTGAGTTTTAAGAAGTATACCCAAGTGCGTCTGGAGAAATCATCAATGAAAGTTAAGAAATACTTGCAACCAGAGAATGAAGCAATAGGAAGCGGACCACACAAATCACTGTGAACAAGCTGTAAAGGGGCCGAGGCGTGCCAAGAGGCACGTTTGTCAAAACTGTCCCGATGATGTTTTCCGAGTACACATCCGGAACAAACACCATCTCTGCAAGATACCATAGGAAGACCTGTCACCATATTTTCTTTACATAGATGCTGAAGGGAGCGATAGTTTAAGTGACCAAATCGCTCATGCCAAAGTTTGCTCACTTCATCATTATGAGCAACAAATACTGAAGGAAGATTTGATGACCCAAAGTTGTGAAACTTATACAACCTTGTGGAATCATCAGCAATACCAGTAGCTAGAATCTATTTAGGATCTCTTAGATCCTTGATTACAACATCATGAGGTGAAAATTCAACAATTTTACCTTCACCTGAATGAGTTATCTGATATACAGATAGAAAGTTGCTGGATAAGGTTGGAACACATAATACATCATTAAACTGACCATTGTCTAGATGAACAGTTCCAGTCCCTAAAACATTAAGAGATCTATCATCACCAACATATATATTTTTGGTGTTACAATCATGTAAAGAAGAAAACATGGCTTTGTTTTTGGCCATGTGATAAGAGGCTCCAGAATCAATGAGCAACTCATGAGAATGAGAAGAAGAAGATACATTTAATGCATAACCAGACTGAGATGATTGACAACGACATGCAGAAAGTGCCATTCCTGAAGATGAAGTTGAAGTTGAAGTAGAAGAATGCTCAACATGGATGTTATGTTTCTTCATTGCGGCTTCCAAGGCTTCCATCTTCTTAAAACATTTAGATTCTAAGTGGCCATCTCGATTACAAAAGTTACAATGTCTATCAGTCTTATTCCATTTGTTTTTATTGGTCTTATTATTTTGCTGAAATGATCTTTCATTTTGAGGCTGAGTTTGCTTAGGACCCTTGTTTGGTTTAAGACCATTCTTTTTAGCATATGACTTCTTAGGATTCTTTAAATTTGGTTGCTGCTGGGTGGCTAACGCTTTCTTGGAAGAGTTTCCAAGATTAAGAAGACCAAGGTGTAAGAGTTTTTCTTGTTCTCTTATTAAAGAATCACAAAAAGAGTCAAGGAAGGGGCCTTGTAGTCTTTTCCTTGACAAATGAAAGCTTCCCTTGTAGAATGGAAGGTGGAAACAAATACAGAGTAGGCTGGTCCCAACTTAATAAGGATGGAATAAATAAGGTTACTATCTTCTTTCTTAACCTTAACACCTTCCAAGAGATATTTAAGGGTCTTGAATTTGGACAAGAAATCTTCAATGCAAGAAAAATTATTAGGATCCAATGTAAGCAACTCATTTTCAAGTTGATGGGCTCTAATTTCATTTTTAATCCCAAAAACTTTAGTGATTTGTTCCAATGCTTCATGAGGAGTATCAAGTTCTGCAATATGGAATCTAAGATCAGGAGAAATAAACATCCCTATCAAACCACGTGCTTGATCTTGTCTATTTTCCCATTTTGCAACCTTGTCTTCATCTTTTGGTTTCTTCTCTTGGCCCGTGGCTATTCTGTAGAGACCTTTACTTCTAAGTAAATCTTCCATGTAGGATACCCATTGGAAGTAGTTAGTGCTGTCAAGAATGACTTGGCATGGACTTTCCATTTTTTTTAAAAAACATGAAGCTGAAGATGCTGAAAGTAAGTGTTCCAATGGATAGATCTCGAAAAATTAGGCTGTTTTAAAAAAAACGGCTCTGAAAAAGGCTTCCGAATGAAGAAGTTATGGCTTTTTGAAAAATAATTGTTGAAGTTGTCGGCAAAGTGCGCGAATGTGCGGGAATGAAAAAAACGCCCCCACAAAATGGAGATTTGAACCCAAGACCTATACTCTCTTAAAATAGATTTGAACCAATTGAGCTATGCAAAAAAATTGAGAGAGAGAGGGGCCTTGGGTTGCGTGCTTGCCTTGAGAAAGCTCTTTTTTCCTACAAAACAAAAACACAAAACTCAACACGAATATGCAAAGAAAAACGAACCTTACGGCTCGAAGTTAGCTTTAGTCGGAAACTAAATATTTTTCTAAATAACAGTAAACTGCAGATAAACACTGTATGCCTCCAGATCTTAAAAATGACGCATATAGGGCTATCGGAAACTTTTTCGCGTGAAACGAAAGGGGTTCCTCACTGGAACAGATGCTCCGAACACAACAGAGCAATCCTCTCAGCCCGAAAGCAGTCAGAAGCAGTAGATCTAGGAAACGATAGCCGCATGCAGTTCTACCGGCTTCAGATTTGGATCACCAACGGGCGCGACCCTCAAATAGCTCCGATACCATGTGGAGGTTTGCCGTTACACCAAAACCTGCGGGTTGTGGTAAACATTACAACCCAGTAACTAGGATCCCCAGGGTGGAAATTACAGATTCTATAGAGGTGCGATGATTTTTCCAACACCCCCCCTCAAATGCAGCTCGGGGGAATCGAACCTGGGTCCAAGCTCTGATACCATGTAGGAATTTACAGGGTAAGTTCCTCAGAAAGAACACCAAAAGGACACCGCTCACAACCAGATCTCAGATTCCTCCTCATCTTCTTGCCTATTATAGGGAACAACAAAATGAGCCATTTCTTTTATCCTTGCATAACAACTAACCTTAAAGCAGGCTTGCTTCACCGTACAAGCATTTCCTCTTGAGGTTCAATGAAGAACAAGGGCATCGTTCTTCCAATGGAGTCACCAAAAGAGGATGTATATTATCTTTGACGAAGAAGGTGATTATTTCATAAAGGTAGATTCACTTCTTCCTGGGCAACGATGCCAAAAGTGTTGCCACACAATGCAGCGGGGGTCCTAGGAGGGGTACCTAAGGGACAACTACTTGACCAAATGAGAACAATGGGACAAAGACCCTTTGTCACTTCAGTTAGTGTCCCCTGCTCTTTATGAATTTTCACTGATGGGAGGAGTCCTGATGTGAAGGAAATAATTTATAATGATAGAGTCAAGGACTAGGTATGAAGCGATTCCCAATTACCATTCAAAGGAGAGACTCAATTATGGCTTGATGATAGAAAAGCTCTCCAAGAAAGACCTAAGAGGAGAGTCAAGAGCTAGGGTTATGGATATTCAATGATTATGAGTATATCTCTCATCAAGACTTCCAAGGTGAGACGAGACCTCTCTAGGGGCTTTGCAAGATGATTCTTCTTCAAAAAGGGATTTCGTTCCAGTAGAGAGACCTATAAAGAAATCCAAGCGAGACCTAGAGTTTTTGAGTAATCATGGGAGGAAGTCGTCTAATATGATTAGTAGGTCAGGCAAGGGTAGGGAAACGGTCAAAAATGATTGACTTCTTTGACTTTTATGTGCAAACAACCCTGAAGAAAACCTCTCAACCTATGATGCCAAAGGTTAACTTCCAAATTCAAAGCTAGGGCTTGAGTTTTCTAACAAACTGATTGTGGGAGTTACTCCAAAACTGGAGGAGTACTAGAGGAGACACCAACGTAGATGTTGATCCAAACGATTTTGAAAGATACCTCCTCTAATGCAATTCGCAGGCAACCCTAGTTAAGCAGTCTAGGGGAGGGGTTGAAAAATTTAAGAGGATAAAAAGAGAAGGGAAATAAGGGTGATCACCAAATTTTCTTGGACCAGTGCCTTAGCCTTGGGCTACGAAGTCTATGTGATTTGGAATTCTATTAAATCCTTCTTCAAGGAGGCTAAAAAGTGTTGCCCTGGCACCTATTTTTTAACGATTACCCACCCAAGACCTATGGAATTTCATGGAAGAAAAACAAGTTTCAATCCACTGGGAATATTCATCTACTTGTTATTCAATGAACAACATGTGCAATTTCACAATCTAACAATCTGCACAATAGTTTTCAATAAATTAGGGCATGAAACAACTAGCTAGTTGCAATAATTCCACACATTAGACATTATTCTTGAAAAATATTCAAGAAAATCACTTCCAAGATCAAGAAAGCAACTCCAAGAGAAAGCGAATTTAGCTCCCAAAGATATCGAAATGCATCAAGAGATCTCCAATAGACATTCAAGGAAAAAGTGTGAAATTCTCCAAGAGAAATAGATCCAAGTGTGATGATGATGATCTCTCGCAATGGGAGAGAGCTAAATATATATGATCCTCTATCCTAATCGAATTAGCCTAAGATGCCCTTATAATTAATTTAATGTGTGAAATAACATATCTTTGGTGACAAGCCCACCCAATAGCTCATAACGTAACAAAGAGAAGCCATCCCAAGTGAGCCAAAAATGATGAAATGGTGACGTAGAAGGGTTGTTGGAAGTCTTAATCGAGTCCTCAAGGTGCCAAGATTAAGAAGAGGACTTCATGAATTGATGGTCAAGGGGTTTGCCCCTAAATCTCTGTGCAAAACATCATGTGGTGTTCCAAATGGGTTCGCGACACAAGCAATGGTGTCATGGGTTTCCTGGTGTAAAATAAGCTTGTAGACTACTCCAAATGAGGGCATGGAAGATGGTCCTTACCCTCCCATATCTCAAGGACAAGACAAACCTCCTATGGGCCTCGAATTACCGCCAAACCTTGTATATACTGTGAAGTCTGCTAGGGGCACCGTTGGTCCAAGTGCATCATCTCTCATATAATTGGGAAATGAACAAGCTGCTGAAGGTGCTGAGGCTTCCCATGGCATGAGATAATGTTTTGTCACACGATGGAAAACCATGGGCTTTCAACACTTCCCCTACAAGTGCCAATATGATGCTATAGTGGGCTTGGGCCCTAGTTAAGTTGCCCAACCCATGATGAAACCTCTTGCCAATCTTGTATAAGATCCAATGTGTCTCATCACCTACAAATACAATAATTCATTAGTGCAATTGAGTGAATAAGCTTGTTAATCAAGGGTTGAAATGAGACTTCATAGTGGGTCTCCGTTCCAAATTTGGGGCTTTGAGCGTGTAATGGTGTTACCTCCCTAGGTAGGCGTGGTTAATAAACAATTGTATTAGGTGTTCCCAACCCCTAAAAGGAAGGTCATGTCCAAGGTACATCCTTCAAGTGGTAGGTGTCATGTGAATAATGATGAGGTGGATTGGGACACGGGGGTCTCAAGGCAAAATGCCATGGGCTCAAGGGTGGTAATGGTGAGGGAATGTCCACATATTTGGGTGTAAGAATGCAAGAGGGAGAAATTGTGGTACATGAGTTTCCCCGACCTTTGTTTTTTTACCCTTCTTCATTTGCTTTTTGCCTCTTATTGCTTTTTTTCTTCTATTTTACTGCTTGGGACTCCAGGGGATGGGAGCATGATGTGTATGATATAACAATGATTACCCCCTCAAGGTGGGGCAAGTCATCGCCCACTAGGGGTTGGGACATGTTGGAATCACAATTTCCATTACTCCAAAATTCGCAGGTGTTAGTAAACGGATGCATTGCCAAAGTTAATGGATCGACAAGAGGCAGTTAAGCACATGTTACGAATCACACAGGGAGTGCTATTTTATCCAATGTCCAACGATCCCCCCCCTCCTAGCGCGAGTTGTGTGTGATTCGAACTCGAGACCTTCAACTCTAATACTACTTGTTGGAATCATGATTGCCATTACACCAAAATCGGCAGGTGTTAGTAAATAGACACATCACCAAAATTAATGGATCCACGAGAGGTGGTTAGTTAGATGTCACAAAACACACGGGGAGCGCTGGTTTATCCAATGTCCAACAAGACATACATGGGTTGCTTAATGATGCAGGGGGCGATCATAGGGGCCCTAGGAACCGGGGTGATGGCCATAATGATCAGGGGTAGGTGGCTATAATGATCAGGGGTAGATGTTATGAATAAAAAAATATATAAATAATGATAATTGTCATAATGGTTAATTAATTAGTGTTAGTATAGAAGAGGCATGTCTTTAAGGACATGGCCAATTATGAAAGGTTAACTGCCTAGTTATATATTCAGGACCCTTAGTTTTAATAACATCATCTCACTTGTATTGAAATATTCTTATATAATTTGTTATTGTCTTATAATGGATATTTACATATACCAAATCTTTTGAGTAGTTCGCTGAATATAAGAACTTTGTTCATTGCATTGGTATCAGAGCTGTTCGATCCTCTGGTTGCTCGACCACTCCATAGAGTCAGTGCGATTTGGCCTTTTGGCTATTAATCTTCATCAACGTGTTGTCGTTGCAATTGAAGCGCTTGATTACATAGTTTGGAGATTCTCCATTTTCACCGTCAGGCCCTTGGTGATTTAAAAAAGAGAAGAAAGAAAGAAAAGTATATATGTTAAAAAAATATGGTTATAAGAAATTGTTATTAAAGAAAAGAAAAATAAAATAAAAAGTTATAAAAAAATAATACGGAAACAAGAAAAGATAAAAAGGCAGCTGGTCGAACCATTGCTGGCATTTGACACCACAGTCGCTGCCGCTTGATGAATGCCCACAACCCTTGTCTTGCCTCCATTGTGTTCCGGCACAAGCCGTCATTGTCAACCTTGCTCCTCGTCACCACAAACGCAAGGGCCACCGAACTCAGCCTTCAGTGACCACCATTGAACTCCGCTGCCTTCTCCACACATAACCATCATCTCACCCACTACTAGTGACCCGTCCCTTCATTCAATCTCGTTTACATGCCGCCACTGTGTAAGATCTAGACCAATAGCTACAAACTACCACAACACACGCCTTGCTCCGCCGTCTGTAGTAACTACCCTTCCACTGTTGCCATGTGTCGTTTGGATCGATCAACGCTGCCATTGGTCATCTGCTACCAGACATGTCCTTGCCACCGTATTTGATAACCACATCAACACTCGTCTGCTACTGCTGATGTCGACATTTCCTCTCGTCTGAATCACCATCCTCATCCTCATTCTGTTTTCACCGTTTGTTCCACCACTATCCAAATGACCGTAAAATTAAAATTTGTCACCGTACCATAAATTGAATTATGACCCAATCCTTACAGTCACATTAAAACAACAACCACAGTGCCTATTTGTACCAACACATACGTACACTTGTGTAAATTAATATAATAAAAGATGTTATAAAAGTTAAAAAAAATACATATTTATTTCAAATATTTTAAAGGAAATAAAAGGTGACTAAGTGAGTGAAAATGCATCATAATATTATAAAAGGCTAAATTAAATCAAGGAAAAAAATCAATAAAATACTACAATATTTTTCAAAGGGGCAAAGACAAAAAAGAATCCATGATACACAAGGGTTATAAAGAAAAAAAATTACAACTACAAGAGCGGGGAGTTATTAAGGAATTATTTAAATAGGTAATACAACAAAAGTGCCTTTCATTATATTTTGGAAAAGCGACTTTAGTAAAGATAAAAAGGCTAACATCTAAGGCTTTCAATAAAAGGAGAATTATAAAGAAAGAAAATTTCAAAGAATTTCTAAAGTATTAAAAAGGATTGCTTTTAAAACTCTAAGTTGACCTCGATAAATGCAAAATGGAGTCTAGTTCGGAAATAAAGGATGGAATATTTACTAAAACTTTTAGAATGTGTGTTAATGCACTATTTAAAATCAAAGGATCACTTGCACGAAATGATGTTATAATCTTGACCCTATGCAAGATAAAAGTTATGTTAGTACTGAATGTGCTAATCAATTAGTGATTCCTAAATCGAACATAATTGAGATGATGGATTCGATGAATAATAAACAATATAACACAAACAATCTACAACTATGCATTGGAGACTATATTTTCGCCTCGCAATTCATAGTTAAAACCTTATTCCTCGACAATAGTGATATAATTTTGGGTTCACCTTGGATGGAATCACTATGGTCCTTTATCCTAAATACGATAACAAGTTTTTGACATTTTCCCACAAAAAGAAATAAATAATGCTATAGGACGTTACTTTGAAGCCAGATTCAGTGACGCCAGAAGACATAAAAGATATCTCAAAAGTAATTCTTCAAGAAAGTAAAAAAGCAATACAAAATATTCAAAGGGAAGTTGACAAAATCACATTTGACAAAAACAAAGAAATTAATTGTCTTAAGGACCATAACAAGATGTTACTCACACAAATTAAGAAACTTAAAAATGATAAGCAATCATTGAAAAATAAATTAGAAGAACTCGTCACAAAAGATGTATCGAAGTCGTCAGATGTAAACGTCCAAATTGAAGAAAAAGGAACAAATATCGATCCAGCCAATATCACAACTCAAGAAGAAGATAAACCAATTGAAGTGAGGACGTATTCAGAAGTTGTAGTGCAAACAATGGAAATTAAGTAAAGATTTCGCAGTTAATCAACTAACCTCTGTATCTGAAAGAAATCATAGACCTCCAATAAACCAAGAAATCACCACAAACAAACTAAGGCAAGATCAAACCATAAGAACTCCTTATCAACATTTGACTCACAAGAGTAAACGACTCAATCAATCTGCATATTAGTATCACTCAAAACAAAAACAATGAACTTATGTCCTAAAGATTATTGATGTGAGTGCAATTTAGTCTTGTTGATAAAAATTCACATGAAATATCCAGTGACTGTAAGATTCCATAGGAGATCGATTTAGGATGGTCAGATCCCTTTTCAGTTCGACAATTTTATTTATCGCTCCAAGGATCTTATCATCTTATGTCGACAAAGATGACAGATCGAACAATTCCAAAAGGTGCAAATAAATTTCAAAGACAAAGAACATATGATACGTCTTATCAACAATAAGCTTTGACGACAACTTTTTGAAGAAGGCATTGTTATGAATAAAATATATATAAATAATAATGATAATTGTAATAATGGTTAATTAATTAGTGATTAGTATAGGAGAGATATGTCTCTAAGGACATGACCAATCATGGAAGAGTACCCGTCTAGGTATATATTCAGAACCCTCAGTTGTAATCACATCATCTCACTTGTATTCAGTTATTCTTATATAATGTATTATTCTCCTATAATGGATGATATTTACATATACCAGATCTTCTGAGTAGTTCGCTAAGTATACAGACTTTGTTTGTTACATTTCAAAATTGGGCTTGAGATCAGGGTACCACCAAATCAGAATAAGGCTAGGGACATAGCAAAGCCTGCCTTTCGAACACATGAATGTCATTATGAATTTAAGGTAATTCCCTTTGGATTAAATAATGCTCCAATAACCTTGCAAGCCACCATGAATGAGTTATTTCATCTATATTTAAGGAAGTTTGTGTTAGTGTTCTTTGACGATATTGTAATCTATAGTAAAACATGGAAGGAGAATCTACAACCTCTGGAGCAAGTTCTCACTCTATTAGAAGAACATCAGTTCTATGCAAAGTTGTTCAAGTGCACCTTTGGAAAAGAAGTAAAATACCTCAGACACACAATATCCAAGGAAGGAGTAAAAGTAGATCCTAATAAGATCAAAGCTATAAAATAATTTCCCAGATCAATTAACATCTCCAAATTAAGAGGATTCTTAGGGTTGACTGGATACTATTGAAGGTTTATTCGAAACTATGCTCATGTATACGCACCCCTAACAAATCTGTTGAAAAATAATTCGTTTTAATGGGATGATAAGACAGAAAAATGTTTTGAAGACCTAAAGGAAATTATGTCCAAGGCACTTGCATCAACAACTCTAGATTTTTCCAAGCCTTTTGTATTTGAATGCGACGCTTCAGGTTTTGGCATAGGAGCAAATATTGTTATAGAATGGTCATCCAATAGCATTTGAAAGCAGGAAGCTCAACAAGCAATACAACAAGGAAATGCTTGCCATTATGCATGCACTAGCTAAGTGGAGTAAATATCTTTTGGGAAGTAAGTTCTTAATACAAACAGACCATAATAGTCTTCAACACCTCCTCCAGTAGAAAACACTCCATTTTTCAGTGCATTTTGAGTTTTGGTACAAGGGAAGAATTTATGTAAGTCCAAATTCCAAATTTAAATCCAAAGTTCTCAAGGAATCTTGTGATTCACTGTCAGCAGGACATGTAGGTTTTTTTAAAACCTACTATAATGCACACAAATCATTTTTTTGGAAATGAATGAATACAAAAATTCAAATATATGTAGCAAAGTGTGATCAATGTCAGAGAAATAAGAATGAGATCATTAGGAGACTCGGTCTGCTCCATCCCTTAAATATTCCAAACCAAAAAGTGGGAAGAAATATCAATGGATTTTATCGAAAGGTTACCTGTGTTTGATGGCAAAGACAAAATTCTTGTAGTCGTCGAGAGACTCACCAAGTATAAAGTTTAAACACTTCATAGAAATGAAGAAATCAGACTCAACACAACAAATTGTTGAAATTTGGTACCGGAGGACAGGTGGTTCCTTTAGGCTTTGATCTTTGGCCAAGGGAAAAGTGCCCAAAAGATTTTAATTTTTCTCCTAAAGTGACTTTATAATTTTTATAAAGTTAAAATCTAATTTAAAAGTGACTTAAGTGATAAAGTTACTAAAGTCTAATTTTAAAGTGACTTTAATAAAGTCAATGTAAAATTAGAAAGGAAAAGTGACTTTGGAAATAAATGACTAAGTGGGTCTTTATTAAAGTGGGGTGAATTAAAAGAATAGAAAGTGAGATTTAAATGAGCATTTAATCTCAGCCATAGATCTGAATCTATCTCAGCCATTGGATTTAGGGATCACCCAAAAGTTACTTTGGATCACCCAAAAGTCACTTGGAGTTATATTAAAGGAGGAAAAGGAGGAAAAGATCATCAATTCTTTCATGAGCAGATTGGGAGAAGGAGAGTAAGAGAGCAAGGGAGATTTATGGACAAGAAGGAGAAAGAGGCAGCAGTTTGGCACACATACCAGGCAGCTCTTCAGCAAAATCAAAACAGCAGAAAGATAAGTTTCCAGGTGGTCCGTTGGGTTGAAAACGGATAAGTTTGCTTGCTGAAAAAATCATTTTGCTGTAATTTTTTGCTGAAATTTTTCTTGCTGTAAAAAGACATTTTTCAGAAATAAAGAAGAGCTCTCAAACTGGTTTTCCCCAAGAGTTGTAGGGGGTTTTTCCAGGGTCACGTTGACCAAAAATATCAGTGTTTTAATGTGTTTTAATGGCTGGTTATTACTGCTGATTTTTATTTCTGCAATTTCCAACATTCTGTAAATTTTCCA
>APFE030231413.1:0-59140 GCA_000404065.3 Pinus taeda
GGTTGCATTCCTGGAATGGTCTTCCTTTATATAGAATAGACGACTTCATGGAGGGCCATCACTGTATAAGAATTGGAGAGTTCCAAACTTATCTAATGTTAGGGTCCAAGCCTAACCCCCTTATTTATGTAATAGGATCGAGTCATAGTTATAGTTAAGTAAAGAGTCAATAAAGCCTATATTAATAATTGTAAGTGGTTAACCCACATTTAATGAAGGGACCAAAGTTAGTTGCAAATGGGCCATGGTATTAGATAGATGGTATTAATAAGAACCATGGTATTGCCCCATGGTATTGCATGTATGAATCTTATATAAAGGATAGAGACCCCCCTCCAGGAGCATCGTGTATTATTGTGTAATTGAGCTCAGCTTTATTGGAGGTTGCCCCCCTCGAAGAGGCAAGTGAACATTGCTTTCTAAATAATATAATACTTGTTGTTATTTTTCATTGTTCTATGTACTGGGTTATTTTTCATTATTCTATGTACTGGGTATATTTCTTAGCATATTTGGTATTGGGTATCTTCTTGCAAGTTAAGAGCATAACATCTAATTCAGTTTTTTTTGAAAAACAGTTGTTGTGCATATTAGGAAGACGAGTGCATATTCTTCAAGGAGAAGGGGAGTTATGACTTCGAATTGCATTTGTGAAAGAATGAAGCTTTTTTTCTTCTTATTAGTTGTTGTGGTTTTCAATGGCTCTTTTATGTTTCCAAAGGTACAGTTGTCGTGCATATTAGGAAGACGAGTGCATATTCTTCAAGGAGAAGGGGAGTTATGACTTCGAATTGCATTTGTGAAAGAATGAAGCTTTTTTTCTTCTTATTAGTTGTTGTGGTTTTCAATGGCTCTTTTATGTTTCCAAAGGTGAATTCAGTACGTATCCATTTAGACAACAGAATGGATTCGCATGTCACGTATAACGTTCAACAATATGGTGCAAAAGCAGATGGCACCACTGACAATATCAAGGTGAGAGAAACTTAAATCCATGAAAGAAAAGAGATAGAAACATAAGGTTTAACAATTAAATTTGTTGTTTGTTTGTTATCTATAGGCATTTTTGGCAGCCTGGAATGCAGCTTGTTTTTCTACTCGACCATCTATGCTCTACATACCTAAAGGAAAATTTCTAGTTGGTCAAGTTTCGTTTACAGGGCCATGCAAGAATACTAATATTATGGTGCAGGTAAATTGTTAATATTCAATCATTCCTCACATGAAGCTTTCTGGATTTCCTTATTTTGAGCACTGAGATGTGTTTTGGCAGATAAATGGGAATTTAATTGCACCATCCAATACTAATTTATGGAACCCACAAATTCCAAATCAACACTGGTTGGAGTTCACAAAGGTAGATGGTCTCACTGTGAATGGTGGGGGATCCTTGGATGGACAAGGAGCCTCCTGGTGGAACATGTGTAAAAAGGTAAAGGTAAGTATAAAATCACCATTTGTACAATGAGTGATGTGTTGTTTCATAATGATTTGGATACATATCCTTATACTTAACATTGATTTCATAGTGATTTTGATACACGTCCTCATACTTAATACTGATTGAATACATTGTCTTTGGTGCAGTGCAAATTTGGGCCTGCGGTAAGTTCTTTACCCATTTTTTCACACAGTAATTTAAGTGTTAAACAATTAGGAATTAAATTATAGTGTAAGGAGTTTATCATGAGTGCGATTTTGACATTGTGGAATGATAATGGGCAGTCTTTACGATTGGTGGGCACTACTAATACGGTGGTGAGAGATTTGACTTCCATTGATAGCAAGCGGTTTCATATTACCATAGATTCAAGTGACAAAGTTCTGGTGGAGGGATTAACTATTCGAGCCCCTGCGGATAGCCCCAACACGGATGGGATTCACATAGATTCTTCTAATGTCCATCTTCGAAATCTCAACATTGGAACAGGTACCATATTTCCCATCAACAATTCAAAATTGTTGGAGGAAGGGTAACTATTATATGAAAGATAAAAGCTTTAACTTTGGTTGTGCAGGAGATGATTGTATTGGTATTTTGGAAGGGAGTTGGAATCTCTACATTGAACAAGTTACTTGTGGACCGGGTCATGGAATTAGGTGAAATAGTTTGATAATATTTCAATTGGGTGCCAAAGGATATGAGTATTCAATGCATTGCATTGCACTAATAATGGGTTTATGTTGTTATTACACAGTGTGGGAAGCCTTGGCGGATATCCTTCTCTTCATGGAGTCAATAATGTCACTGTAAATGGAGCTTCTTTCAGGGGCACTCACAATGGAGTTAGAATTAAAACATTGCCAGGAGGGAAGGGCATTGCCAAGGGAATAACATTTGAGAACATACAGATGAGCAATGTAGCAAATCCAATCATCATTGACCAATACTATTGCCCACGTTGTACTGCCCAGGTGATCATGATTTTACACCTAATCTGCACAATTTCCCTTTAGTTTATTAACATATTTTTTTAGTAAGTTTTTTCTTTTCTTACTTTGTATGTGGCACTTGAGGATTGAAGCATCATATGGCCACTTAAGTTTTGTAGCGTACTATCAAGATCTGTAACTTGTTAGTTTTTGAGATTGGCTTTGGAGGTTTGTATCTTAGTTTGTGGTCAAATATTATTTTGTTATTAATGGTAAGTGCATGTGTGCAGGAATCCAATATGAATGTGCAGATTAGTGATGTGATGTACAAAAATATAACGGGAACTTCAGCAACAAAGGAGGTCATTAATTTAACATGCAGTAAAAACTTTCCATGTGAAGGTATCAAAATGGAAAATGTGAAGTTGAACTATGGAAATAATGGAGCTCAATCTGTGTGTAAAAATGTAAAGGGACTTGGAGCCAATTCTGTGAAGCCCTCTCCGGTTTGTTGAAAGGTGAAAGGTGAATGATTCGTGTAAATGCCAACTTTATAATGTTGGTTTTTGTATTAGCTGTTTTGTAATTTGAGTTAAGAAAATAAGAACGGTGGTCTTTTTGGGATAAAAATGTCAAATTCTTTAAACTTCACCTTCCTTGGATGGTGGATGCTTTTCATATACCAACTTGAACAAGTTGAAAGTTCCACTAACTATCTATGTTGGCTTTTGCACGAAGTATCTTCAAAATAAATTTGTATCAAATTGTTAAAATGATTAAATTTAAATTAATTTGTGTATTTAATTGTTAAAATGATTAAATTAAATTTAATTGGTGTAAAATGATTAAATTAAAATTAAGAATATATTACAAGTATTGTGAATTTCAAATTGTTATATAAATAAATAAATAATATATCTATCCGCGTGGAAGTGGAAAGGAAAAGTGCTGGTGTTATGATACAAGCATGCGATGACACAACGCAACACAGTAGTGAAAACCATACATCATAAAGCATGGGATGGTCAATGACACAACGCAACACAGTAGTGAAAACCATACATCGTAAAGCATGGGATGGTCAATGACACAACGCAACACAGTAGTGAAAACCATACATCGTAAAGCATGGGATGGGTTGACCAGCGTGGCGTGAATCCTCCATTGAAGCTGTCCGACAACCATGAGATCATACTACTTACTTTTTTATTATGACAACCATGAGATCTTATTATCTCATGGACAGTAGTAGTAGTGCTATTTCTGTTGTTGTCGTTCGTTACAGTGTGTGCATGCTATCATTGAAATCTTAAAAAAAACAAAAACTCTACCACCAGAACGGAGAACGGAGAACGGAGGAGGCTTGAGCCATGTAAACGTGTGAATATATTTAATACCATTGTGGAGCTTTATTTCCCTACCACGACTTCTGCCCATAAAAGCTTCGTGTCCCCAACACTCATTATATTTCTTCACCAACAAAAACAAAAAATTACTTTTACTTTTTACTTACTAAGAATAAGAATAAGAATAGATAATAAAGTAACGAATAATAGAATAGATGAAAAAAAATGTGATATGTCTAGATGTTGCCTAGTTTGGACTTGTTTCCTTTGCAACATGAGTTACTTATTAAGAATTTATGTAAGACCCCAATTCCATTTAACAATTATTAAGTTTTAATTTATAAAATATTTCCAATCAACCAAATAAATTAAATTAATGAAATTTAAAATGTGAAGTTTGAACTTTGAAATTGATAATTGAATCTTTACAAATATGCAATTTACAACAAATTGCTTATTCCACATTGCAATTCTCTCTCAACTACTATATCATAGCCATCTAATCTCACAACTCTCTTATACATCTTCAAAATTTGTATGACCACATGTACGCATGATCCTTCGCACACAACTAAAGAATCCAGCCATACTCTCACTGTAGTAGTCAGTCAAAGTTACCAGGGTATGAGGAGGGTGAAGGAGCATATTGTTCCATATATCATGAAGAAATTACCATGATGTACATGAGATTTTTCCCTCCTTACCCGGTCTCTTACAAAGTGTTGGGCTAGATTCATTGTGACTTTATCCATGGCCCCATATAGGTAGGTTGTGATCGGCTTGTCACTATTAACCAACAAATATTTATTAAAGTTTCACTAAGAGAAAAACCCTCCCTTCCTAAAATCCATGACGATTCTCTGGAAATAAGTGAAGGTACAACCTACCCCCTAGGTTTTTTGTTAAAGATATTAGCATACCATGGCTAAAACCAAACCTACAAGAAGTCGAAGGACATGAAACTCAAAAAGGAACATTCAAAGAAAGCAAAGGACCCAAATTTTACTTTGGTTATGCAACATATATGACTCAAATCATTGAATCAGAACCTTCTACTTATGAACAGGCTAGTAAACATCAAGTATGGAAGAATGTAATGATGGTAGAATATCAATTAATAATGAACAATGATGTTTGGTAAATCAAAGGATAAATATATTGTGACATTGAAATGGATTTATAAAATTAAGCATGCAATTCATGGAAGCATCAACAAATATAAAGCTAGATTTGTGGCTTGAGGATTCTCTCAACAAGAGGGAATTGATTATGATGAAAAACTTTATCCTTTAGCTAGGTACATGAAAATTAGAATTATCATCTCTATTGCAGCTTCTATGGGATGGAATATACATTAAACAAACTCGAAGGATTCTTTTCTTAATGGTACTATTGATGAATAAGTCTACATCGAACAACCTCAAGGGTTTGAAGTATGTGGGAAGGAAACCCATGTTTGCAAATTGAATAAGTCTCTATATGGCTTAAAACAAGGCCTTAGATCATGGTATGCTCATGTGGATGCTTATCTAAAAAACCTTGGTTTCGTCAGAGGAGTTATAGATCCAAACCTCTACATCAAAGTATTTAAGAATGACGCAGTAATCATTTTTCTATATGTGGATGAATGATTAATAATTGGTATGGAGCATTGTTTTCATCAATGCAAGAAGGATATAATAGTTGAATTCGACATGAATGATCTTGGACTAATGCACTATTGCCTTAGAATTGAAATTTGGTAGAAACTAGGTGGGATCTTTCTTGGTCAAGGAAAACATGTGATCAAGATTCTACAGAAATCTGGGATGATGGATTGCAAGCCTATAGAAAAACCAATGATCACAAATTTGAAGAAGTTGAGAAGCTTGTATTCAAACCTTGTTGTTCCATCATCATACAAGTAGATGATTGGCTCTCTAATGTACTTAGTGAAGACCAAACCAAATATATGCTATGTAGTGAATACTCTTAAGTCAGTTTCATAAGGAGCCCTATCATGATCATTGGATAGAAACCAAACATATCTTGAGATTTATCCATGGAACCTTACATCATTGTTTAATATATGTTGCAAGAAATGAGATTCAATTATCCAGATACACTGATACTACTAGTTGTTTTTATGCTTTCGGATCCTCTATGGTTTCTTGGATGAGTAGAAAAAGGACTAAGTTGTTCTAAGTACTATTGAAGCCGAATATATGGCAACAAGTTAAGTTTGTTGTGAAGTAGTTTGGATCCCTAAGTTACTTTTAGATTTCTTTGAAGGAGTATTGGATTCAACCAAATATCTTGTGAAAATCAAAATTGCATAAAGTTGTTAGAGAACCTCGCTTTCCATGCAAGATCAAAGCACTTTATCAAGATAAAATACATGTACATTCAAAGAATGGTGCAGGATGGATCCATGAAGCTCTATTATATATCCACTGACGAATAAGTAGTTGGTATTTTGATGAAGCGTCTTCCCAAGGGATATATTGAGTATTTTGAAGACAAGCTTGGGCTTGTGGATATCTCCTACCTAGTTGAGAGGGAGTGAGGGTGGACACCGCGTTCTCGATGTTTCATGTACTATGGACAAGAATAAGTTCCATAATTCCAGTGCATTAATATGGTTAAGGAGAATCGTGGATTTGATAAGAATCAAGTAAGAGTCAATGCTAACATTCGTAAGAGTCAAGTACATGTGTTGAGAAATGGCAACAAGAAATTCCAGTTTATTTGGCCTTGAATTAAAATGAGAATTAAAATTGAATTTTATTCTCATAGCAACTTCTAAATAATTAATTATGTTTAATTAACTTAATTAACTTAGGAATTTCATGTTGGAATTATTTCTGTAGTCATGTATATGTTCTCCCTAAATTTTCGGGGTCCAGGATGAGTTTATTTGAGTTGTAATTAGATAACTCAGTTTGACTGAGTTATAGATAGTTAAAATAGTTCTAATTGTTTGTGGAACTATTAGAGAATTAGTAGTGAGTTGGTTCACTACTGCATCCTCGGGTGCTACACCAGCTAACTGAAGATTCCCTCATGAGAAACTCATGCATGTCGATTCATAGAAAGACACGTTTGAGATTAGAGTGCAGAGTCAATGCACTATCAGTTGTAGAATCATCCCCGTTGTACAAACCATCCACACAATCAAAAGAGGATCTAGATTTGGATTTTTTAGTTATGGAGGAACGATTTCCCAATTAAATATGGGCTAATCCTCATAGGAATTGCACAAGGAAATAAGGGCTTGGGAGGAAACAAAATTGGCTAAGTGTTGGCTAGAGCAGGCTTATGAGGCAGAGAGTTGATCATACTTATGCAGCAATTGTTCTAGTGAGAACAAGATTTCTATTATCACTCAGATTGATGATTAATGTAATAGACATTTGAGGCTTTGAGGAGTGGCTTTCCCCAAAGAAACTATTGTGATATGTGTCATTGATTATCTTCCTCTTGTTGATTATTGTTTTCATCGATCTATTGTGTTATGTTGTTTAAAGAGTAGTGTAGATTCTCGTCTTGTGTTTTAGTACATTACATGAGCTGTGAATATACATGAAAATATACATGGTATAAAAGTTGAAGACATTATACTAGAGGATATTTCAAAGTTTTGAATTTAGGGTTACAAGTGAAATTCAAATTTGCAATACATACTTTAGGATCAGCAGATGACGTTCTACAGTTTGCGGCTCGAGTATGCCTTGGAAAGAAAATCGAATTATATACCCTAGAAGGACAGGATGGAGGCTATGTTGAAGGATAATGGATTGAAGAATTCATTGATAAATACATTCCTAAGACACCAACATCGGATGAAAAACATATGTCCAAATGGAAGAAGTTTGTGGCGAAGGCGAGGCGAATAATCCTTGAGGGAGTTCGAGACCACATTGTCTCGAGTCTCCATGGGAAGGAGACTCCATATGCTATGTGGAAAGCATTGAAAACCCCTTTTCTAAAATAGTAGTGACCATAGGCCTTCCCAAGAGTTGGAATAACTATAAGGACTCTGTGAATGGGAGGGAGAAGCTTCCATATTGGGAACGATTGTGGTTGGATTTGATGTAGGGGATACCATAACGAACACCAAAGATGGTTCCTCGTCAAAGACTGATCATGAGGAAAATTGTGCCTTAGAAGGTAAGGCGAAGAAAGGGAAAGGCAAGGCATCACATTCCAAATCATATTCTTTCCATGGAGGTAAGAAGAAAGACATGTTGAAATTCAAGTGCTTTAATTGTCATGAGTTGGGAAATTTTGCTACAAATTCTTCTCTCAAGAAGTCCAAGAAGAATTCCTCAGGAGGAGTGGTAGGTGAGGCTTTGGACTCTGAATTCGAATCAAATTTTACCCTCATTGCATGCAAGGTGTCATCAATGATGGACAGTGTATGGTACCTTAACAGTGGATCTTCTTTCCACATGACAGGTGAAAAGGAGGTATTCAGTGACCTGGAGGAGAAGGATCTCTAGATGCATATCAAGATGGGTGATGACAGGAGGTATAGTGCTACTAGATTGGGCACGGTTACTTTTTAGAGGGAGCATGGTGCTCGTCTCACCTTGAGAGATTTTATGTATGTGCCCGGGTTGAAGAAGAACTTAATATCGGTCACCATGTTGGAGGATAGAGGCTATGATGTGGTCTTTCGCAAAGGAAATGTGCTCCTTAGACACATAGCCATGGGTCAGGTAAAGGAGATAAGGATTCAGGTGAAGAATCTCTATAAGTTGGAGGTAGAGGATTATGTTACTTTAAGCACGAAGGAATAGATGGTGTAGAGTTGAGATGTTGGCAAGTTGTGGCACAGGTGATTGGATCACTTGCATCATGGGGCTTTGAAAATCATGCAACATAGTTCTACTAGTCTTCCCAAATGTACGCTGGAGAAAGTCGATACATGAAAGGGGTGTACTTTGGGAAAATACACCAAGGCTTCCTTTGACAATAGAGACACTTGAGCAGAGGTTATTCTAGAGTGAGTCCATTCAAATGTGTGTGGACCATTCTCAACAACATCCATTACCAAACGCATGCATTATGTTATATTTGTTGATGACATTTCTCGTAAATGTTGGATTTTTTTATGCAGAAGAAGGATCAAACTTCCACAAATCTTTGTGAATTTAAACCATCGTTTGAAAAAGAGTCTGATAGGAAGATTATAGCTCTCAGGAGCGATAACAATAGTGAGTATGTCCCAAATGAGTTTAAGAAATTTTGTGCGGTAGAAGGGATGAAACGAGAGTTCATAACACCCCATAACCCACAACAGAATGGGGTGGTTGAGAGGAAGAACAAAAACATTGTATGGGAAACACGGGTGATGTTGCATGATCAGGGCCTACCACTACACTTGTGGGCTAATGCATTCAACACAACTATTTATTTTCATAACAAAATCATGCATCAGATGCTTGGGAAGAGGCTAGATGTTGGTCACTTTAGGATTTTTGGGTCATTGGTATATTAGCATGTGACCAAAGATGCACAGAAGAAGCTTGAACCGACAATGGAATTGGGGATTTGTGGGGTACATTGATACACCTCACAACTATAAAGTGTACTTTCTAACCAACAGGATGACAGTGGTTCACAAGGATGTCAAGTTTGATGAGCAGAAGGCCATGCGAGTTTCCTTTGAGAGGGAGCTACAACTACATGCGGTTGAGGAAATTTTGATTCCTAATTCTGAGGAGCCTGTTATTGATGTGGGGAATCCACATGTAGAGGATCCAGGAGTGGAGACATCCACTCAAGCAAAGTCTTCCAGAGATGGGAGAAAGTGCACCAGAGAGGCTGACAGGTTATTGCATGATTCACGAGAGAGTCTAGGAGCACCCACATTTGAGTGCAGGCAAAGGAGGTCACCGGAGAGGTACACTGGATACATGGCTCTTATGAGTGGATGTGTTCTCAAAAATCCATATTCCTTTGAGGAAGTAGTGTAGCAACCAGTTTGGGTTGATGCCATGGTGGAGAAGTATGACTCCATAGTTCATAACTTTGTTTGGGATGTGGTCCTGAGACCAGAGGACAAGTCAGTGGTGAGATTTGGATGGATTTACAAGGTAAAAAAATCTAAAGATGGTAGTGTGGAGAAGCATAATGATAGGTTTGTGGCTCGTGGATTTTCATAGGAAGAGGGGACTAACTACGATGAGACCTTTGCTTTTGTTGCAAGGTACTCATCGACCAAATCTATATTAGCACTATCAGTGCAGATGGGTTGGAAGATACATCAGATGTATGTAAAGACAACCTTCCTTAATGGCATTATTAAGAAAGAGGTGTACATAGAGAAACCTGAATGTTTTGAGACCTTTGACCGTGAGTCGCATGTGTGATGAACACCAGTATTGCAGCAAGGATGATGTAACTCCTGGGGCTACCGACTTTACTTCATCAACCCGGGTTCATACAAACTTGGAGCTAACAATCCTGTATACAAAAATAGATTTAATTGGCCTACTCTTGTCACTGCTTATTTGGGGTGATAGACCACTAGGGTTTCTCAAACCAACCTTCTATTGACTAGAAGAAATCTGATTACCAACTGGAGAGGGGAAATTTACCTTAAATGAGAGAAAAGAATTGTTGCCTAATTGCAAGATTGAAATACTGAAAAAATGCTTGCAAAGTAACATGAAATCCTCTATCTACTTGTTAACACACTTTTATTGCAAAAGAACCCTACTTGACACATGTGAGGTTTTAACTAATCTAAGCATGAAGTCTGATCTAGAGAGTACTAACTATTCTGTGCAAGAGTAAATATAAAATAACTCCTTTTTTTAATCTTTTTTCTTTATAAATGTAAGTGCTAATATTTACTTGTTCTTTGGTAGGGAATACAAGTTTGGAGGAATAGGGGCACAATTGTTTTGATGGAATGGAGGTTAAGTAGGGGCCTAATCCTGGCTTCAGTGATGATTTTTCTCAATTCGGGCTCAAAACAGGTTGCTACAGGATTTCCTACAAGATGTACTAGTTCTCCTACAAGATCCCATATTTTACTACAGGAACATGCCAAAAGCTTAGGAAGTGGTCTAGAAGGTGGAATGAAGCTTAAGAAAGGTGAATAAGGAGGGAATAATGTATGGAAGTGGCAAACACTACTCAAAACTCAAGCAAAGGCTTTAAGATGGTTGGATTTGCTCAATGGAAATGGAAATTTTTCCTTATAAAACAAGAATTCAAATTGGGACCTTAGTGATTTTTGGTAACATGGGTGGATATGGCTTGGATGAGGCTAATGAGATGAGGTCTCCCTACAATGTAGAAGCTCTTGCATCAACACACATCATTGTTTTCATTTATACATAAATTCATCTATAAACAAGAAGGGTTTATTCAATAGAAGAAAATAAAGTTGTTACCATTTATTTCCTAAGTTCATGAATGGAAGTGTTTGAAATCAATACAAAAGCACTGTGAAATCAGTACAAACCTAAGAGAACATAAATTCCAATTGCAACTTATCCAACGAAACTGAAAGATAATGACATAATTATCAAGAAACTCTAGATTATGCAGAAAAGCAAGAATTTTGTTTTTTGGGTTGTATGGTAATTGTTCCTCAAATCAAGATCCCTGAAAGGGAGAAATGAGGTGGAAACCACTTGGTGACAACCTTTCTAGAATATCTTCTTTTCACTGCAATGCTACTGTTATAACTATTCAAAAATGGAAGCAAACTAATTAACCCTACCAATACTTGCAAATTAACAACACCAAAATCAGTTCAACTACTAACTATGAGTATTTCTAAACATACATCTACAAAAAGAGGGACATATATTGCTAGGGTTTGGCCCTAACCCAAGAGCTTCAGCCCTCTTATTCAACTTAGCGTTGAATCAAGGGAATTCTTCTCAATTTCATTAAAATATTAAAACTACACAAGAATGCTCAGTTACAATGCTTCAACTCGAAAATGATGCTTAGCTATCTTGAACAAAAATCTGAATCCTAATGAGGATCTAGGCCTCTTTATTTATACAGTTGAAGTTACCAACAACTTTGTTAAATTTAGAGAGGCTTGGCTCCCATTCTCAAGATCAATTGGTCTTCAACTGTCACTAGCTTGGCTGCTAATGATCCTCATGACCTAGCTGCTTGCGACTCTAAGATGATGAGATTTGATTGAGGTGTCTACGAGTGAGTGAGGAGTTAAGGAGGGGGATCCTATCTCATAGAATCCATATTTATCATCTCATTTGAGTTCCTGCACTTTAATTAGCCAAAATGTGCTAAAAAAACTGCAATCAATGCACATTAGAACACTAGACATGACATCTCATATTTACTCTTCTCATTAAGAAAAATATAATTAAAACATGTAAAGAATTATGAGAAAAGTCGATTTTAGTAAGATTGAGGTGCATTAAGGTCCATATAATTTAGCCGTTGATGAGCCTCATCATCACCCCCTACAGAAAATGTTTGAAGTTTCTCATCCTCTGAGGAACTCAATCTATGTCCATGTCTTTCATTGCTTTGGTGGCCTCTCTGACATTCCAGGCTTCTTTTGTAGTCTCCTCCTCTTGTGGATAAAACCCTGTATTCTTCTCTATCTCCTCCCAATGATTTCTTTCTTCTTCTTCCTTTCTCCCCTCTAACATACCTAAAAGAAATGGTGGATTGAGTTTCAATCCATTCCAGTTGATTTTGAGTCTCCATAATGCTTGCTTATACATTGGGTTATTTCCAGTGCATCCCTCATTCTTTCGAGAGAATGAAATTCTCCGATATTTAGGTTGTAGGATAAGGTGTTCCATCTCCTTTGGCAGGCTTTTTGGCTCTCATCCCCTAGAAATATGAGCATGTATTCAAAATGAGTGATTGCTTGTTCTTGTACAACAAGGTATCTTGGTGCAAGGTTGGGATCATTGGCAATGAGGTTGTGGGTGCTGATGACAACCATTGAGTTAGGCTATTCTACTCTGACGAAAAGGGGTTCTGCTTCTTCTCTTGCCACAACCCTTTTCATTCTGTAGCTTTGGCTTCCTCGTGATTCATCCAAGATGCCAAGGAAATTAGTTGTAAGTCCCCTAATATTGGATTGGGGTCCCACACATTTAAATCTTATAGAGGCAAATTGTGTAGGTAGAATTAAGATATATTTTGTCTATCCTCCAGGGTTCTTTGGTCACAAAGGCTAATGAACTACCTGTAGTCTTGGAAAGGCATAATTCCTCTTTGTGCTATGGTTTTATCTAAAACTGCAGCCATTATTCTTTGAGGTATAAGGAATATGATTTTTCTGGCATCCTGCATTGAATTTTCCTCCATGGATAGACTTTCCATAGTTTCCAATTGGCCTTCGTTTTCCTGTAGCTTCTTTCTTATCCATGTGTTCTCAGCCTCTAATTGAGATTTCACCTTTTATTCTCTGTCTCTTATGCTACTTAATTCTCTAACCATTTCTTGCAACTTCTCTTCCATGTGGTCTACATCCTCCACCCCTTTTGATTTAGCAATTTGCATGCACCGATGTGTCCTTGCTCTCTCTTTTTTAGGTTCAAAGGATAGAGGAATGGAAAATTTTTGTGGGAACACCCTACCACCTTCAATGAATCTGTAATAGGATCTAAGATTTGGATGTGGGATAGGTTTCTTCAGCTCTTGGGACTCTCCCTCTATTATTTCTTGAGTAATTTTTTCCTCTTTTCCTTCCCTTTTCCCTTGCAACCTTTCCTAATATTTTTTCTTTGTTTCCTACAATTTTGACAGGGTTTCCTGTAAATCGCTTCCTGTAGTTCAACATCCTATAGGAGACCTTTCCCTTTTTGTGAAGGGGTCAAAGGTTGTTTAACTTGTTTTGTTAAGGTTGACCTGGTGACAGATCTCCTAACATAGGTGGCTAGTGACCTAGGAGAAGATTGTTTTGATGTTTCTTCTTCTTCCTTCTTCTCTAGAGGGACTACTGCCTCTTGTTCTTTTAATGAGTCCTCTATGATAATCAGAATCTTGGTAGGGATTTGTGGTCTCCCTTGTTTTATCCGGGTGCTCTTCCTTGTTCTGACGTAATGTGGAGTTGTCCTTTGTCTCTTTCCCTTTGATTTGATAGGTGTACTTAGGGCAGTTAAAGCAACTGGTGCCTCCTTCTCTGTAGGCTCTGAGGACACCCTTGGTGATTCCTCTTCTTCCCTATACCATTTTTCAGAATTTTGTTCATCCTTCTGTACTTCATCCTTTGTCTAATCTATTTCTGACTCCTCTTCTTCATGCTCTTTTTATTCTTCTCCCTGACTAGAAGTAGGGCTTTTGTCATACTCAATGGCTTGAATTTCATCTTCTTCCTTCATGTATGAAAATGTTGACCATGCAATAGGGATTCTCAAATTTTTTAGAGGATCTTCCAGGATGAGTTTGATCAACCCGTGATGTGCTAGTTGTTGATGTTTCCCTTCGTGTACCTTAATGCTCATTCCTATTATTGTTTGTAACAAAAAGTAAGGCACACTAATTCTGTTATGAGGAGGTGTCTCCCCTCCAAATCTTAGCTCATGGAGGAGTCTAAAGTAATACCCATACACTGCACTATATCTACCTTCACAGGAAATATACTTGATGATGTGATAACTTACTTTTTTCTAAGGATATGGAATTCTTTCCTTTCTAACCCCATTTTATCTTCAATTGGTTCTTCTCCTTCCAAGATAAATCCATTCTCGGCAAGATTGTTGTTAGTTTTTTCCTCTTTTCTCCATTGCAATCCTACGGGGTGTGTAGCTATCCTACAAATACTCTCAGGGGTAATTGTTACTGACAAACCCATCACTACAACAGTGGCACTGGCTCTAGATAGAGGTATGAGTGACATTGCAAATTCCCTAGCCACAACATCATCATATCCCCTCATTAGCTCAAATAACCCCATCCATTGATGCCTTGTAAATATTTCTATGACAAGAGGATGCTGGTATATTTTGGTTTTAGTTGTGGGATCTCTTTTGTTGAAACACCCTGTCATATTTTCTTGGCAATTTTTTTCTGAATGAGGTGTGGGTGGCTATAGTTTAAGAACTTTTGTAGGTGATGAGGGTTTAGAGTTTACCCTTCATTAACTTTCACATAAATCTATCTATCTCTATGCGTATTGCAAATACTTAAAAGAAATGAGGATTCCGTCATTTTTATCTCCTACAAATGAATAAAACAGAAGGTATGGCACCTACCTTCCTTTGCTATGCTTTGATAATGATAATTATTGAATTGATGGCTCTTGGCGTCCACCTACAACACTGTGTGATAATTCTCCCTGTATCCTATAGCTTTCCTGTAGTTTCTTGTAGGTTATCTTGTTCCTATAGGTGCTGACTGTTTCCTATAGGTGCTCACTGCAGGAAAGCTGACAGTAACTTTTTCCTTTGATGACTCAGAGAGGTTACATCCACCTTCATATTTTTGAAATAACCAATAGTTTGCATGGGAGTTAGTGATTATTTCTATTTGTGGATGATTTCGTTTAGTGATGTGCTGGTTGGACAAGTACGAATACCAATTTTTGGACCGTTCATCCCACCACAAGTTCATCATACCACCTTTCCTCGTAGTAATATCACAATTCTATTCATCATAACTTAACCACTTTTTCGATTCATTCCTTTGTTTTTTGATGTGACCTTGCCACATGTGCAATTGACTAAACCTTTACTTTTCGTTATCAGACTAAGGGTGTCCAAGTTAACTAGTCACCTTCTCTTATAAAATCAACTTCATACATATTCCTAAAGTTTAATTATATTCGTACCAATGAGGGAGTATTGGTGAGATGACATTCCTGTTGGTCCTTTGCCTTGCTGATGCATGTTGGAGGGTGGTGTCAATTTGTTGTTCAACTGCTTTTTTCTTCTTTTGCAGATGGTTTGTTTCTTTTATGATGTACAGGTATTGGATTTTGTTGTTGTTGAGCTCTGGAGGAGCTTCCTTATTCTTGTAGTCATTCTGTTGAAAGTGGGTTGGTGTTGATGTGGTCTTTTTTGTAGAATAGGCTATTATAGGATTTCCTAGCGGATGTCTAATAGCAGCCTTTTTCTTGAATTTCTACATCTTTTCTCTGCTCCGAAGTTGAATGGGTATTGGAATGAGTGGAAGGTGTGCTTATGGAGTGGTAGGTGAGGTAGGTTGTTGTTGGCATGCCCCTTTTCTATGTTCTTTTCTCTTTTTTTCTTTTTCATATTTTCCAACTTGATTTTTTTTTTTATGGACACATGGGTGACATGGTCATGAAGGGTGTTGGCTGAGGTGTGGTGAATTCAATGACTTTTTTCATATTCCAAAATAGGCCTGTGTCACAATTTTTCCATTGGAATGCCCTTGTTGTACATTTTCAAGACCTCCTGTAATATCTACAAGAAAATCCTATAGTAATTACAGGAAATCATATAGAAAACACAAAATTTCTTGGAATTGGAATCTTGAATTGAGTATGGATGGAAGAACATGGGGATTATGGAGGACATGAAATGGATGAAGGAAAACATAGTGTGTTGTAGGGCTTGTTTCCCTCTGTATCCTATTCTCATCATCTTCTTGAATACTTGCAAAATAAAAATTGTTATGAGTGGCACGTATGAGGTCCTTGCCATTATTTTTGTATGTTTTTTTCTTTATTTTCTTTTCCTTTTTTTTAAATACAACTATGCTTCCTCTAAGGAGGTTTTAATCCTTGTTGCCTACCCTCTATGCCTCAAAAGAGGTTTTCACCTAGAGAAAAATTTTTTTCTTAATATTGTTGGGCTATGTTCAAGAGGTGTTCAACCCAAAAGTTGGACTCGGGGCCCTCATGGAGGTTTTCACCTAGGTCTCTTTATTTTTATTTTTATTTTTTTAAGAACCTCATGAGGTGGAAGTCGAGACTCCTTCAATCACCATCACTGCCTTGCTGATGGTACTGATGAATTCCTGCTTTGATAAGGGTTTTTTGTATACTTTTAACATATAACCATTGACAAGAAAATGGATACCTTCTACATCAATGGCTCTTATTTGAACAATGCCATTATCATGGCACTTTTCTATCACATATGGTCCCAAACATATGGTCATTAACTTTCCTTTGAAGTCTTTATACCGGGAGTCATACAATAAGGCCCAATCGCTTTCTTGAGTGATGAGAACTAGTATAGTAGCAAGGATGCTACAACTCCTGGGGCTATTGACTTTACTTCATCAACACGGGGTTCTTACAAACTTGGAGGTGATAGTGTTGTATACAAAAACTAGATGTAATTGGTTTACTCTTGTCACTGCTTAGCTGGGGCATTAGACCACTAGGGTTTCTCAAACTAACCTTCTATTGACTAGAAGAATTTTGATTATCAACTAGAGAGGGGAAATTTATCCTAAATGAGAGAAAAGAAATGCTACCTCATTGCAAGAATGAAAGATTGAAAAAATTCTTGTAAAGTAACATGAAATCCTCTATCTACCTGTTAACACATTTTGCTTTCAAAAGAACCCTACTCTAACCCTACTTGTCACATTTGAGGTTTTAACTAACCTAAGCATGAAATCTGATCTGGAGAGTACTAACTACCCTGTGCATGAGTAAATATAAAAGAAATCCTTTTTTTTATCTTTTTGCTTTATAAATGTAAATGTTGATCTTTCCTTGTTCTTTGGTAGGGAAGATAGGTGTGGAGGAAGAGGGGTACAATGGTTTTGGTGGCTTGAAAATCAAGTAGGGGCCTAATCCTAGCTTCAATGATGATTTTTCTCAATTCGAGCTGAAAACATGCTTCTATAGGATTTCGTACAAGATGTCTGTAGGATGCACTAGTTCTCCTATGGGATCCCCTGCCTTACTACACGAACAGGCCAAAAGCTTAAGAAGTGGTGTAGAAGGTGGAATGGAGCTTGGGAAAGGTGAATAAGGAGGTAATAAGGCATGGAAGGTGGCAAAGCATCTATTGATATGCCTTAGAGGCACTACTCAATATGGATTGAGTTATAGACGGTTAGAGGGAGTGAAGCTTCAAGGCTTCACCAATGTGGATCAAGGAGGGAGTCCATTCAAAAGGGAGGGATCTTCAGTATTGGGTCATTGATAGTTTCATGGTACAACACGAAACAAAGATTGGTTGCACTCAATTCTATAGAGGCAGAGTACATGGCTGCAAGTCAGGAAACATGTGAGGCCATATGGATGAGGATGATCCTAGTTGGTTTATTTGATCAACATATGGATCCAACTTTGATTTACTGTGATAATCAGAGTTGTATCAAACTCTCTGAAAATCTAGTTTTTCATGATCAGTCCAAGCATGTTGATATATGATATCATCATCTCTAAGATTGTGTATTGAGGTGGATTATGTTGTTAGAGTACATTCCCACGGAGGAACAAGATGTTGACATTTTGACAAGGCATTGTGAATATGTAAATTCAATTTTCACATAGATAGGATCGAGGTAGCTGATAATCCCTTTCCTGTTGAGAGGGAGTGTTGAGAAATGACAACAAGAAATTCCAGTTTAATTTTTCCTTGAAATAACTGCGAATTAAAATAAAATTCTATTTTCATAGAAACTTTTAAATAGTTAATTAAGTTTAATTAAATTAATTAGCTTAGGAATTTCATGTTGGAAGTCTTTTTTTAGTCATGTATATGTTCTCCCTAAATTTTAGGGGTCCAGAATGAGTTTATTTGAGATGTAGTTGGATACCTCAGTTTGACTGAGTTATAGAAAGTTAAACTAGTTCTAACTATTTGTGGAACTACTAGAGGATTAGTAGTGAGTTGGTGCACTGGTGCATCCTCAGGTGCTACTCCAATTAAATGAAGATTCCTTCATCAGAAACTCATGCATGTCGATTCAAATAAAGACCTAGTTGATACTAGAGTGCAGGGATAGTGTAATATCAATTGTAGCATGATATGAGTTGTACAAATGATGCATGTAATTAAAAGAGGACCTAGATTTGGATTGCCTATTTATGGACGAAGGGTTTCCTAATTAAATATGGGTTTATCATCATCGGAAATGCCGAAGGAAATAGGAGCTTGGGAGGCAACAAAATTGGCTAAGTGTTGGCTAGCGCAGGCTTGTGAAGTAGAGAGTTGATCATACTTGTGCAAGAATTGTTCTTGTGAGAACAACCTTTGTATTATAGTCGGCATTTTGAGGAGTGGTTTTCCCAAGAGAAATTATTGTGTTATGTGACATTGATTATCTTACTCTTGTTGATTATTATGTTCATCGATCTATTGGGTTCCATTGTTTAAAGAGTAGAGCAGATTCTTGTCTTGTGTTTTAGTACATTACATGAGCTATGAATCTACAGGAAAATCTACACATTGATCTAAGATAAGAATGGTTTAGAGGACTGACATTTCCTTGCATCAAGTGTTGTGAAAATAGATTACGAAATAAACCTCTGAGGACATACCTTGGTGAACACTTGGGTGGGGTATATTCCTTGTAGAGGTAGTGTGGTGTCTTATCGAATTCTTCCCAACATTTTGCTCTGATTTTAGAGAGATAGAGAAGACTAGTCAAGGCCTAAGTTGTTTGACCATGTTGGTTGTGAAGATGCTATCACCATTAATGCTTATCAAATCATATCCTTTTTTATATGAATATTTGAACTTGAGAATATCTTGTTGTTCCATTAGGAATACCTCCTTAGTTAAGAGGGAGTGTTGAAATTGTAACTAGTGTCAGTCTTCACAATGTAATTTAATTATATCATTGATGTATTTATCATATTCATTATTATTATTATTTTATTTTTGGTCAAAGCATGTTCTTCGTGATTTAATAGTAAAAAATAATCAAAATAATTTATTATGAGTTAACATAAATTGTATTTGAGTCATGTCCCAGTTAGACATTTGAAAGAAAGAAAATTTAATTTTTATTTTTTAGTCAATAAGTCAACACAAAGGCCAAGTCGGCCCTCCTTGGATAAGTTAGCCTATGTGGCACCTATTATGCCATCCTAGACAACTATATATAATATTATATTTGACCTCTTGGAGAACCATTCATTCATCGCATCATCTATCTATTTCTACGCCTAAATAAGAACAAAGTGAGCTGAAGTCAAAGGAAACAGAAGGAAGTAAAAGGAGAGAGAAATGAAAAAGTTTCTACCCTATTTCTATCACACGTGTGAGATTTCTAAGGAAAACATGAATTTATTACAAGGTTCAAATTTGACATCTACTGCACAGTAAAAATTTCTATGTTTTGACCAAATTTCAGAAAGGTTCACCAACATTTGCTTTTGTTGAATTTCACTTGTTCGAGGAAGGATGACTTGGAATATTTGTCGTATTTTGGTCATGGCCTTGGTCTTGGATATCTCTCATTTTGATAAAATTCTATAAGAGAAGGATTGTTGGGTTTCCCCCTTGTGATGTTTTTCCCCGGCTTGGAGCCTAATTTTTAGTGTCTCTTGTTTCTTTTTCATTTTTATGTTTTGTACATTTTTATAATGATCCAAGTGGATATTGGTGGCCACCCGCTAATTCGACTTGGATCCCCTCTAAGTGCTTCGTGCAGTTTTTTTCAGTTTCCTTAATTATAGCAAAATTTACTATTTTTAGCAGTTTTTCGGGTCCTAAACTTCCGGAGCCATTTTGAGGCCCTAAACGACGTTTTTTGGGAAATCTACCGCTAGCAATTTTTTGTGACTAAAAATCGTCTTTTCCGTCGTAGTCCTCGGAGAGATCTTTCCAACGGGCTATCATGCGCGTCAAACGGAGATAAGACGACCAATTCGCGACCCCAGGAAGTTGATGTACCAACTTACCCAAAAACGGGGCCCACAATTTGGCGTTTCATCTCCCAGGGTTGGGTTTTGGAATGTGAAGGGTTTTCCATTATTTATCAACAATAAATAGGCCTTTGAGCCTCATTGTAACATAGTTCAGAGGCATGTAGCCACACATCTATTCTCAGAGATAAGCTACCATCGCCCTAGCTGGTTTATTTCTATTTCCGGCTGTAAGCATATTTCAGTATTTTCCATTAATGAAATGAAGTATTATTTTCACTGCATCTTTGTGTATATGGTTATCCCTGTATTTTATTGTGTTCCTGTTTAAATCCGGATCATATATACCCTTATTTATTTGAAAACAATGACTTTTTCTCCTTGATGTGTTGGAAAGTATTGAATGTAGGGTGGTGTTTGCTAGAGTTATCTTTATATGCAGAGATTACTATTCAGAGATTACTTATGAGGATCACATGTAAGCAATATAGAGTAGATGTTGATATGATGAGACTGATTTGAATTAATACTTTAATAGTGTATGGAGAGGTCAATGTTGATGTTGTGTATGCATAAAATGTGATAGTGATAGTGACCCACATGTTGGATCTAAACTTGTTTACTTGATGAAAGTGACTTGATTTATGTATGCAGAGACCTATCTAACATAGTGTATGTAGGGAAATATATTGTTAAGTTGTTGTTTGTCTTCTTACCACCTTGCATAGATTAAGTATTGGATGTTTATTATGATACCTCACTATGATGATGTTGTTTATCATTTGATGATAAAACGCATGACTTTTGTTGGAATATCGATATATCTATTTTGATGCACCTAATGTATTGATTCATTAGGGTTTTTGGAAGAAGTATTTGATGCGACGATGTGATGCATTGTGAGTCATGGAAATTAGAGTTTATGAAGAACTTTGAGAATTGTTATGCTGCTAATGGTCAAAAAAGTATTGATAAGTATGTTTATGGTTGATTTGAGTATAGTATGGCTTCGCGTCTAGTTGTAGGAGTTGGATTCTCATTTGATCATAGTATCTGCTACTGTTTGTAGTACAAAAAAGGCTTGATAATATTGTTGCATATTCCAAGAGGTTTTTGGTATTGATAAGGATTGTTGATTGACAATGAGTACTTTCATGAGCATGAAATTTGTATGGTTTGGTTTTGTGCAATGACTTAGGATTAGTCTTTGAAAATTTGTGATTTTGTATTTGTCAGTGTTGTTTATGGATTTATGCTTAGGTTGGATTTTAACAATGTAAGAGTTTGGCTTGGTTGATGAGTAAGGATTTGGATTTTTAGAGTGCATTTGTCAGTGGTATTGATAGTGTTGATAAGAAAAGGGATTACTTGGTATTTGACAGTGATTGGTTTGGATTTTGTATAATATTTGATAGTACTGATGAGAAAGAGGTTAGCTTGGTATATTGGTATGATTAGTGGTAATTTTCAAAGCCGTTATTTCAGTGATTGAGAATAAAGGTGGTTGTGGTTCCAGTTTGAAAATTTGATGAAACATGTCCTGGTATTTTTTATTGTGGTTGAGTCAAGTGGATCCAGTGCGAAATATTTTGAAATGTAGTCCATAGAGGTACTGAGTGTTGGATCCTTCAATGAGGGAGTGGTAACTTCCTTCTAGTAGGAGTCAGTAAAATAGATCATGGAGTAGTAGCTTCCTTCTAGTTAGATCTAGAGAAAAGAGGACGTGGTATCCTCGTTTAGGTAGGAGCTTGCATACTAGTAATAGTCTGCACTAGTAAAAGATGTAAAAGATTTTCTTCATAATAAGAAATAAGATATGGATGACAATAATAGTGGTTTTCTCCAAAATTGGATTTCCACCTAAGAATATGGTGTCCCTATGTGTTGACGTGTTGATGGTGTGTTGCATTCTATAGTTTACATGTTCTTTTATTTAATGTTTTCATGATTTATTGAATATTCTTATATATATATATATATAACACATTTTGTTGGTAATTGTTAAAATTGGAAACTAGGGCCAAACTCCATGTGGGTCTTCTTATTTATGGCAGCTGATAGGTTTCTTGGATTCCTCTCATCAAGAGGTGTAGGATTGATCTAAAGATAATCTGATTCCAACATGTATTCATGGAGATATGAATTTATTTGTGTTTTGTGACAATTTGTCAAGGTCGGCAAAAAACCAAATTACCCCCACTTGTCCTCAACATTTTATTATAAATATAGGTGGCCTTCAAGTCATTTGGTCACTCATCTCTTTTTATCTCTTCCTCTCCACTTTTTTGGGTTTTGGTGGAAGGAGGAGTCTCTAAGAGAATATTTTTCCTTGAAATAATGTCTAACACTACCCTATAGGAGTTTCCCTAAATCTAGATGTAGTCATGGAAGAGTAGGCTTTACGCTGCCCTAATGAAGAAGCCTAAATGTAGCCATGGAAGAAGTCTTAACATTGTCATGGAGATAACCTTAACACTTTCATAAGGTTTAATGCAGTCATGGAGGAGAAGACCTAGATGTTGTGTAAAGAGACCTATACACTGCCCTAAATTACTGTCATGAGACATTTAGACATAGGCCCTATGGACATTGTCTTGGAGGAGGATTATCTCATTGAAGAGAAGCACCTACACTACCCTAAAGGATGCTCTCCTACATAGTTCTAGGAGAGGATTTAACATAGGCAAGAAGGCACCCTAATATTAGCCCTAAAGGAGATATAACGATAGCCAAGCATTAGCCCTAATACGTTGTCTTAGGCTGCATTCATTAAGGGTTTCCATGTAGCAATGAGAGGCCCTTAACAATCCCTAGCCACAATCCTAACAAGTGTCTTATGTTGTTGTTCTAAAGCCATTAACACAACTCCAATAATGACACTAATCTGTTGTTCTAGAAGACTATCAGCTGCAGGTCTAAAAGGGAGATTTAGATTCAATTGTGAAGGCACTTTAGTATCCCTATGCATAGCAGTAATGAGGCCTAGAAGAGGCCCTAATCACAGACTAGAAGGTGACCTAATTCTTTATCAAAATCTTCCCTAGTCACAGTCAAACGGGAAGGCTACTATCTAAATATAAGAAGAAGCCTTATCAATATATCAAGGCCTGAAAGGACAACATGGAATTTGTGGTAGCATGGTAAAAGAAGTATGATGATAGCACCGTGTTAGAATACTATTGGTAGGACGGTTTACATGGTTAGTAAATGGCAATGCTGACAACAAAGTCAAATTGTTGCTGAACTTTCTATTGGGCTAGGCTATAGGTCATAGCCAACAGCTAAGGGTGTTGTATTAGCCTTGACAGCATGGCAAAGGTGGTGTCCCACCTTGATACATTTTAGAAGGTCTACATTGTTGTCTAATTAAAATATTAGTTGATGGGTTGATGAAACAGTGATTGTTAGTACTGTAGGAGGAGGACAACATTCTGATTGGATGCAGCATGATTGAATGCAGCATGGTTGGATGCATCATGGTTAGATGCAGCATGATTGGATGCGACATGGTGTTGGATGTAGCATGGTGATGGAATCACCTTGGAGAATCAGTTGAAGAAGTATTCCTTTACCTGAGTTCAAAACTACAATCCATGTCATTAGATCTGCAACCTCATTATCTCATCTTCATGGTGAAGATCTCTTTTGACAAGTCAAAGTATTGAATTATGATCTATATGTACTATCTCTCTCGACTAAACTATTGAAGATTATAAGAAGAATTGATCAAGGGTTACCTAATATTGGGGTTTGTCCCTGGCTGGTGCCACATCTTGTGTCTTGTTGTCTTGTCTTGTCTTCTGCAATTTATGTTTATGTTCTATCTGCATTTTACTATCATGCTAAAAGTGATTGCTAATCTAGAATTGATATTGAGCTAATATGAAAAAATGAAGTAAATTGCTTTAAGCATAGAACATACCAAAATTTAACATGGTATCAGAGCCTGAGATGGAGACAAAGCCCAAGCAAGAGTGAAAGAGAAATCATTGAGGATAGTTGGACAAGGTCAAAGGCTCAATGGGTTCCTCATATCACATCACGGGATGGAAGATGTCTCTGAGTCTGACATTGGAAGAGTTAGAAGTTCTGGATTACATGAAAGGTAAAATCACTAAGCCTCCATCAAATGCACCAGGTGCTACAAAGAGAAAGTACACTAATGATGGAAGGAAAGGTAGATGTCTTGTTTGCAATAAGTTTTTCCATTATGCGAGAGAGTGTCTAAATAGAAGGGACACATCACTTGATGATGATAACAATCATTCCATGGGCATCTTCAATGATCATGGGAATCACAGGTACAATGGAAAAGGAATAAAAGGAATGCAGGTCATGAAGGAAATGGTTGACTCTTCAAGAAAGCAAGGAACTCCAAGTATGAAGAATCAAAAGTTGTTTCTAATAAGAAAAAGGAATATTATCTTATATTGGCCCTCTCCACTACTTCTCCTTCAGACTCTTTGCGAATCTTGCTAATTGATAGTAGTGCTTCAAGAGACTTCATCAAATACAAGGAAGCACTCTCTAATTTAATTGAGAAGGAGGAAATCGTGGAGATTATTCTTGGAGACGATGTCACCTATCCTACAAAGGGTGTAGGAAATTCTACCCTTCAATTGAATAAGGGTAACACGATTCATTTACAATAAGAACCTGGTGTCCATTTCGACAATGGAAGTCAAAGGTTTCAAGGTGGAATTCATTGATGGAAAGGTACATGTTTGAAAATAAAGGAATTTTCAATATGTTTTTACTCTTGGGTTCAGGGTTGGTAATTTGTATCAAGTTTCAGGAATTCCAATGGAGACCATGTCGTGTGTCACATGTCTTCTATGGCACTAGAGGTCTACCCATCTTCATTGTGGGGCCCTACTCGATGTGACATAGACGATGACAGGGATGCCAGAATTCAAGAAGAGCAAGAAGGTACATGCCCGAGATGTACTGAAGGAAAACTTCAAGGGGACCATTCCCTTCATGTAATAGCAAGACCAAAGATGTCAATCAACCCGAGGGGCTTGAGATTTATTATCAGGAATTTCATGTATGCTGGTTGAAGAAAGATCTCTATGATTTAGAGCAAGCACCTTAGGCTTGGTGTGAGAGGATTGACATCTATCTGATAAAGTTGAGAATCACTAGGAGTGAAGCCAATCCAAAAATTTGCTTCAAGGTTATGGATGATAGACCTCTCATACTGGTACTTTATGTGGAAAAGGTCTTTTTGAGAGGTGCAAACCCTATCACATGAAATAGTAAGAGGGAGTTGGATTCTAAATTTGAAATGGTTGACTACAAGCCCATGACTACCCCACTAGAGCTTAACTTTAACAAGTTATGTGGTAGTGTTGTCGGACCGATTTGGAAAATGTCCCTAAGTTTCGTCAACTCATAGTAGCATTGATGTCCTCGGTGAACTCCCATATGGATATATGTTTTTCAGTTAGCATGTTGAGCTCATATATAGTTGAGCCTCACTAGATTTATCCCAAGAATATTTTGAGATATCTTCGAGGCACAATCTCTCATGGATTGAGATACACTGCCAGAAATATGAAGCTGCATGATTATTTTGATGTTGACTGGGCATGCAATGTGGAGGATTGTAAGAGAACTTTTGGGTGTTGTTTCTCTATGGGTTCTGCTTTGATATCTTGGATGAGCAGGAAGCAAAATTTGGCTTCTTTGAGCACCGATGAGGTCAGATACATAACAGTGAGTATGGCCTCCTATGAAGCTGTGTGATTCTAGAAGCTCTTCTATGAGCTGTTTGGACACATGGTGGATACCATCGTGATATTCTGTGACAGCGAGAGGGGGATTTGATTGTTGAGGAATCCCGTGTTCTATGATTACTCTAAGCACATAGAGATCAGGTACCATTTTATCTAGGATATGGTACAATGGGGAGAAATAAGGCTCCATCACTCTGGGATTGATGTGAAGGTTGCCAATATTTAGATGAAGCCCCTGGGAAAGGTAAAATTCTTGAATTTTCGAGAATGACTAGGATTCATGGAGAAACACTCTCCTGAAGGTCCAATATAATATGTACATTGAGCTTTGGGAGCTCTGGGGGGCTTGGGGGTACTTCTTGGAGTGATGAGAAACCATAGGGTGAGCAGTTCAACCTTCCCCTAGTGGTCTGCTATGTAGGTAAGATGAGTGGTTCATCCTTCTCTTGTTGAGACACAATCATAGGGTGAGTGGTTTAGCATTCCCCTGGGATACCCCATGGCAACATGTAGGTAGTATGAGTGGTTCATCCTTATCCTGTTGAGACATCCTACCCATGCATTCTGGGACTCATGGGAAGTACCTCTCATCTAGACAAAGAGTATGGAAATTAGGATAGGGACCATAGTATTATCGATGGACACATCGTGTTACTACCGTACTCCCTATATACTAATCTGGGATCAATTGGAACTAACTTCGAGTCAGTAAGAGTGGTATGATACACTCTCTCTATTTGGAACTGATTTCGGATCAGTAAGAGTGGTATGACACACTCTCTTTATTGGAATTGACTTCGGGTCAGTATGAGTGGTATGAAACACTCTCTTTTATATGGGACTTACTTCAGGTCAGTAGAGGATGCTATGATACATTCTCAATCACTTCATCTTCTTCATAGTTCAGCAGAGCAGAGCATTGCAGGGCACTGATGGTAGAGATAGTATGGACTAGCAGGTGGATTAGGAGATGGAGTTTTCCCTAGTTGAGAGGGAATGTTAAAATTGGAAACTAGGGACAAACTCCATATGGGCCTTCTTATTTATGGAAGCCGATATTTTTCTTGGATTCCTCTCATTGAGAGGTGTAGGATTGATCTAAATATCATCCGATTCCGACATGTATTCATGGAGATATGAATTTATTTGTGTTATGTGACAATTTGTCAAGGTCGACCAGCAACCAAATTACCCCCACTTGTCCTCAACATTTTATTATAAATAGAGGTGGCCTTTAAGTCATTTGGTCACTCATCTCTTGTGGTCTCTTCATGTCCACTTGTTTTGGTTTTGGTGGAAGGAGGAGTCTCTATGAGAATATGTTGTCCTTGGGATAAGGTATAACGTTGCCCTAGAGGAGATGCCCTAAATCTAGATGCATTCATGGAAGAGTAGGCTCTACGCTACCCTAATGAAGAAGCCTGAATGAAACCATGGAAGAAGTCTTAACATTTTCATGGAGATAACCTTAACACTGTCATAAGGATTAACGCGATCATGGAGGAGAAGACCTAGACGATGTCTAAAGAGACCTATACGCTGCCCTAAATTACTATCATTAGACATCTAGAAGCAGGCCCTATGGACACTATCTTGCAGGAGGATAATCTCATTGAAGAGAATCACCTACGTTTCCCTAAAGGATGTTCTCCTACACATTCCTAGGAGAGGCTTTAACACAAGCAAGAAGGCACCCTAATCTCACCCCTAAAGGAGATCTAAATACATCCAAGCATTAGCCCTAATATGTTGTCCTAGGCCAGAGTCATTAAGGGTTTGTATGCAACAAGGAGAGGCTCTTAACAAGCCCTAGCCATAGTTCTAACAAGTGTCTTATGTGGTTGTTCTAAATCCCTTAACATAGGTCCAATAATGATACTAATCCATTGTTCTAGAAGACGATCATCCGCAGGTCCAAAAGGGAGATTTAGATGGAGTTATGAAGGCACTTTAGTAGCCCTATATGTAGCAGTCAGGAGGCCTAGAAGAGGCCCTAATCAAAGACTAGAAGATGACCTAATTCGTTGTCACAATCTACCCTAGTCACATTCAAATGGGAAGGTTACTATCTACATATAATAAGAAGCCTTATCAATATATCAAGGCCTGAAAGGACAACGTGGAATTTGTGGCAGCATGGTAAAAGAAGTACGATGATAGCACTGTGTTAGAAAACTATTCCTAGGACTGTTTACATGGTTGGTAAATCACAATGCTGACAACAAATTCAAATTGTTGCTTAACTTGCTATTGGGCTAGGTGGTAGGCCATAGCCAGTAGCTAAGGGTGTTGTATCAATCTTGACAACATGGAAGAGGTGGTGTCCCACCTTTATACATTATAGAAGGCTTACATTGTTTTTTGAGTAAAATATAAGTTGATGAGTTGATGAAACAGTGGCTGCTAGTACTGTAGGAGGAGGAAAACATTTTGGTTGTATGCAACATGGTTGGATGCAACATGGTTGGATGTTGCATGGTGTTGGATGCAGCATGGTGATGGAATCACCTTGGAGAATCAGTTGAAGAATTATGCCTTCACCTGAGTTGAAAACTGTAGTCCATGTCATCATATCTGCAACCTTGTTATGTCATCTTCATGGTGAAGATCTTATTTGACAAGTCCAAGTGTTGACTTGTGATGTATATGTACTATCTCTCTCTGCTGAACTATTGAATATTATAAGAAGAATTGATCAAGGGTTTCCTCACATTGGGGTTTGTCCCTAGTTGGGGCCACATCTTATGTCCTCTTGTCTTGGCTTTTCTTCTGTGATTTATGTGTATGTTCTATCTACATTTTACAGTCATGCTAAATGTGATTGCTAATCTGGAATTGATATTGAGATAATATGAAAAATTGAAGTAAATTTCTCTAAGCATAGAACATACCAAACTTTAACAATAATGAAATAATGGATCATATGAATTTGAAAATGAGAAGTATAAACTAAGTAAAATTTGATTAAGCATGAAATACAGATTCACACCCCCCCCCCCCTCCCCGAGTATTTCTAACATGTTCAAGAGGAATAGGAGAAGGAAAGACATGAACTCAAAAGAGAAATGAAATCTAAGGAAAAGATGAAAAAGAAATAAGAAGAAGAAGAAGAATCTCAAGATAATCTTCCTTTGTATCTATAAAGAAAGAGATAAAGTAAAGGAAATAAACTTACACAATAGGCAAAGTTCTTAGCAAAGATATTAATAAAGAATTTGAGGAAGTGCATGCTAAAGTTAGCTAGGATAAATGTATTCCACACTAGCTTGGGATGAGTATGTGGGAGAATATCCTAAAGTGATGTGGGAAATAAATTAACTTTATGAGACAAATTTATGAGATAAAGTGAACTTTAAGTGAAGTCAATGAAATAATAAAACACGGTGATTGGATCATGATGGGCTAAGGTCAAATATCATCCATTGATCTTGGAGACTAGCTAGAAGGTCAAGAGTCACACTCATTTGGATTCTTAAGTGGTATGAATCCTAAGGAGAGCTCATTATTCAATTGTATCAAAGACACAAGAGGCCAAGATGGGAGTTCAAGCCAAGGAGAATGTGAAGACAACAAGAGGCATGCATTCCAAGGAAACTAAGAAACATTTCCAGGCAAAAGAAGTGGCATGAAAATCAAGGAAGAGGTACCAACCTAAGAGGAATGTAATAAAACATCAAATCAACTCATATATTGCATTTATTGTAGGATGTATATCACATTTTCATTTTCATGCATAGAAATCAAGGCATATTTATGAGTTGGATTGGAATTCATCTTGAGGAATGCTTGAGATATTTTTTGGCAAAAAATTCAATGTGGAAATGTTACATTTAATGCTATATTAGGCCATATAACTGTATGTAATTTTGGGAAAATTTTGGCATGAAATTCGATCATTTATGGAACAAATTTTGAGAAAAGGGGTTGCTAATTGGTTGAGATAGATTGTTAAATTTTGTTTAATTTCTCTATTATAGAGAATTTTCTAAGAGATCATAAATATCCCTCTTGCACTAGCTTTCCCTCTAGGGGTTTTCCAATTTTTATTTTTCAAAACAAAATATGAGTCTCGTTGATGAGTTTGTTGATAATAATTTACTGATTTCAAGTTTAGATTTTTCTTGTATGTTTTTGTTCTTAAAAATCAGTCCTCTTCTTGTTGAGGTGTATGCAAATTTCTAATTAATTTTTATTGGAATAGTTACCTATGTGTAGACAAAGTGTTTGAAAAAATTCCTACAAGAGATTTATGAACTATAGTTTAATTTTTTAGTGTATTTTCTAACATGGTATAAGAGCTTGGTTGCTCAGATTGAATCAACAATGGGATGGAAATTGGAACTCTGTTTTGTTCATTAAAGGAGGAGGATTTATTTATTTTTCATGGCTATTAGTTTTAGGTTTGAGGATATATTAGAGGGGGAAAGTAATTTTTTCCCAAGGAAAGAGGGTCTGTCTTATTTTCGAGGAAAATGAAATGTGGGACATCCTTGATCAAGCCCATGTTATTTCTACAGATGTGGTGCCATTGAATATTTATAATAGGAAGAATGTGAAAGCCAAGAGACATATCCTTGATTCCTTCAAAGACCATGTGATTCTTCATGTCACTATTAAGAGACATGCAAAGGAGTTGTGGGATTTTCTTTGTGAGATATACTAGAGTTAAAATCAGAACCAAAAATTGGTGTTGAGAGAGAAATTAAGGAAAACTAAGATGTTGAAGACAAATACAGCCACCTCATACCTCACCAAACTATCTCGTTTTTTTTATGAATTGGGGGTTGTTGGAGAGTAGTCGATGATGATGATTTAGTTAGAGTGGCCTTAAATGGCTTCTCTAAACCTTGGGACAACCTTGTATATGGAATTGTTGCAAGGGATAAGTTTCCTGATTGGGAAATACTTTTAGATGATTTTAGGATGGAGGAGTTGAGACTTGGCTCAAGTTCTACTAGCTAGAAACATGGAGGGGATGAGGATAATGTTGCTCTTTTTTCCAAGGGAAAGAAGAAATCCAAGATGGGGCCAAAGGATGGGGCCAAGAATAAGGGTGAATATAAGAAGGATATGAACAAAGTGGAATGCATTGCTTGTCATAAAAAGGGGCATTATGTGGTGACTTTCCCAAATAATAATAAGAAGTAGGTTGTAGCTTCAGAAAAGGGATGAGTTTTCCACACAATTTGAGAAGGATTTCTTACTAATTACTTGTCTTTTTTCTAATGTAGATTTCTCAAATGCTTGGTACATTGATAGTGGATCCACAAATCACATGTCTAATGTCATAAAGTACTTTACTAATTGCAGAGAGGGTGGAATTGTTCGTAAGGTGGTACTGGGAGATGGCACCATAGTCAGGGAAGTTGGGTGTGGGACTATCTCTTTTGAGAGGGAGTCTCAGTCAACTATGAAAATGATGGATGTTTGTATGTCCCTCGATTGAAGAAGAACCTGATATTCATTTTTTCCATAGAGTATAAGGGATTTGAGGTGTTGTTCAAGCATGGATAGGTACTCATCTACCCTAATGGGTCCAAGATCACTTCAGCCAAAGTTATTTGGATCAGATATGGGAAGTTGTACAAGCTCATGTTTAAGCCTATCCATTCCTTGATTCACAATAACAATAGTAGCAGAGATCTATGTGACCTATGGCATAGAAGGATGGATCATTTACATCATGGAGCTATGAATATTCTTAGGGAGATTGTTACAATATTTCTTGAGTTCAATACAGAACATGAGGATGTGTGAAATCAGTGTTCTCTTGGGAAGTACACATAGATTGCTTTCCCAAGAAGTGATAGTAGGACAATAGGTATACTCGATTTGGTTCATTTTGGTGTATGTGGTATGATGTATTCACTCTCTCTTATTGGTTCTTCATATTATGTTATATCCATTTATGAATTCTCCAGGAAGACCTGGATTTATTTCATAAATTCCAAGGATGAGGTCTTCAAGAGGTTATAAGAGTTCAAAGCTCATGTGGATAACCAAATAGGGAGGAACATGCAGGTGTTGAGGTCCGATAATGGGGTTGAGTATACCTCCAACGCATTCAAGAAATTTTGTGCATGAGAAGGCATTAAGTGAGATTTAATAGTTCCTTACAACCCTAGAAGAATGGGCTTGTTGAAAGGAAGAATAGGGCCATTGTGGGAGCAACTAGAGCTATGTTACATTATCATAGTTTACATTATTTCTTTAGGTTGAGTCTTGTAGCATTGTGGTATATGTTTATAATACGGTTACTCATCATGCATTAGGTAGAAAAGCCATTGATGATGTTTTCTCTAAGAAGAAGGCTAAGGTTGGGCACTTTTGGGTTACTAGGTACCTAACATCGTCACATATCCCTTCAGAGAAGAGGATGAAGCTACAATCCACAACAAAAAAGGATATCTTTGTTGGGTATAGTGAGACTTTGAAGGCTTATCGCATATACATCCCTTCCTTGAGGAAGGTTTATGTGATGAGGGAAGCGAGATTTGGGGAGAATAGAGCCATTCGAAGACATTTGGAGGGAGATACATGGGTTCCTCAGACCATAGGTCCATAGAATTTAAGGGGTATGAAATTACGTGACATTGGTTCTACACCAGTTTCAATTTTCACTAGATCCTAGATTGTCAATTCACAGGGGACTGACACACCTAGTTCAACATCTCAGAGAATTGGTGAATAGTATTCAAGTGTATATTATTTGTATAAACCTTTGGTAGATGAGTAGGACAAGTAGGATTATTCCACTCCATTGAAGTGTAAATTGAAGAGGTTTTAGGAACTCTTGAAAGATGCTAAGGAGTCAATGAGGAGTCTCAAGAGTGTTTTCAAGGAGAGTAATCCATCAGAGAGGCTTTGAAGTTATATAGCTATGGTGAGCAACATTTGAGAGGAAAATCCTTCTTCATATGAGGAGGCAACAGATCAAAAAGTTTGGAAATATTCCATGGTGGAAGAGTATGCTTCCATCATGAAGAATAATGTTTGGGAGGTGGTAACAAGACCATAAGGGAAGTCAGTTGTGAATTCTAGGTGGTTGTATAAGATTAAGTATGTTGTATATGGTATCATAGAGAAGTACAAAGCATGATTTGTGGTGAGAGGCTTTTGAAAAGTGGAGGTATTTTATTATGATGAGACCTTCACACCTATTTATTGATGCACTTCGATTATATCAATGATCTCCATTGCAATAGATATGGGGTGGAAGATCCACCAGATGGATGTGAAGACCACATTTTTTAATGGACTTCTATAGATGGTGTGTACATTGAGTATTCATAGGGATTTGACATTCATGGAAGAGAGTCTCATGTGTGTTAATTGAAGAAGTAATTGTATGGACTAAATTAATATCTACAATCCTCGTATTCACAGATAGATACTTGCAATAGGTTGGCTTCGATAAGAGGCAGATCCAAACATGTATTACATTTTTATTAGAGGAGATCCCTTCATTCCTATATTGTATGTAGATTACTTGTTCATTATAGGAGAGGAGAGACTAATAGTTTCTTGCAAGCAGGATCTTGCTTCAAAGTATGATATGAAGGACCTTGGATTGATGCACTATTTTCTAGGGATGGAGGCATGGCAGGAGGATGCACATATATTTTTAGGATAGAGCAAGTATGTAACTAATATTCTAGGGAGATTCAAGATGGAGGATTGTAGGCCTATGTCTACAACAATTATCACCAACTTCCATAATTTTATGACTTTTGAGGGAGAGTTGGTGAACCCCACTTTACATAATAAACCCATTTGGTCATTGATATATCTGGTCAACACTAGGTCAGACTTGTGTTTTGATGTTAACACTCTTAGTCAATATATGGTGGAACCTAGGAGAGTGCATCAGATTATAGAAAAATATGTGTTGAGATACATGTAGGGGAAAATGGACTATCGATTGGACTATGTACAAAAGGATGGAGTCCACCTGGTTGGCTACATGGATTCTGATTTGGTTGGCAGTGTAGTTGGATCAGAAGAGAACTTTAGGGTGTTGTTTCAATGTGGGATTGGTAATTGTGTCCTGGATTAATAAAAAACATGATTCTGTGGCACTGAGTTTTGTATAGGTCAAATACACAGCTACTAGTCAAGTGAGTTGTGAAACCATTTGGCTTCACAAGTTATTGGTGGGTTTGTTTGATCTGTAATTGGAGGCCACCATGATTTACTATGATAATTAGAGTTGCATCAAACTCTTAGATAATCCAATATTTCACGATTCGTCAAAACACATTGACATAAAATTCCATTTCATACAATATGATGTCTAGAGAGGAACAATGAAGCTCAGATACATTTCCACTAATGAGAAAGTTAGGAACATTCTCATGAAGTCCTTCATGATGGGAAAAAATGTATTTTTCAAGCACAAGATGGGTGTGGTGAAGAACACTTTCCTTGCTAAAAGGGAGTGTAAAGTTAGCTAGGACAAGTATCTTCAACATTGGCTTCAAGATAGAATGTGGGAGAATATCCTAAAGTGACTTGGCAAATAAATTAAATTTATGATATATAAGTTATGTGATAAAGTTCAGTTTAAGTGAATTCAATGAAATATGAAAACAACACCATTTGAAAATGATGTGCTAAGATCAAATCTCAAACATTGATCTTGGAGGCTAGCTGAAAGGTCAAGAGTCACAAACATTTGGCTTCTTAAGTGACATGAATCCTAGGAAGAGCTCATTCTTCAATTGTGTAATAGAAATAAGAGGCAAAGATGAGAGTTCGAGCTAAGTAGAAGGTGAAGAAATCAAGAGGCACACATTCCAAGGTCACTGAGAACTAATTACCAAGCAGAAGAAGTGGCACACAAGTCGAGGAAGATGTACCAGCCTAAGAGGAACATACAACAACATTAAACTAGGTCATACAATGCATTTATTTCAAGTCATACAATCCATTTTGATTATTGTTCATGCACATAAATTGTGGTATATTTCTAAGTTGGGTTGACACCCATTTTGAGGTAGATTTGAGGTATTTTTTAGAGCACAAAAATTCAAGGAGTTTTCACATTTAATGTTGTAGTAGGATATATAATTGTATGGAATTCTAGGTATAGTTTGGCATGAAATTTGAGGAGAATTTATGGCACAAATTTCGAGAAAAGGGGCTTCTAATTGGTTGAGATAAGTCATTGTTAAATTATGTTAAATTATTTAATGTAAAGAATTTTCTAAGAGCTCAAGAAATAATAAAATCTCCCTCTTCCACTGGTTTATTTTCTGAGAGCTCAAGAAATAATAAAATCTCCCTCTTCCACTAGTTTATTTTCTGAGAGCTCAAGGAATAATAAACTCTACCTCTATCATTAGTTTTCCCTCTAGGGTTTTTCCAAGGACAATTTGTCCAAAAATTGAATTTTGTTGTTCATAAATTCTTGACTTCTAGTTAAAATTTGTCTTTTGTGTTGTTCATAAAAATTAAACCTCCATTGTTTATGCAAATTTTTTGAGTAATTTTTATTGGAACAATTACCTATGTGTAGACAAAGTATTTAATGAAATTCCTACAAGGGATTTATGAAATGTAGGTTACTTTTAAAGTGTATTTTCTCACAATGTAGGAGAGTCAAGGGACTCAAACTGTTATTATATCTATATTGAATACTAGGAAAAATGGGTAAGCGCGAGAGAAACAAGGAGCGTCGATGAAGCATATTCACATACTAGGGATTTTGGAGACAATTATTTCATGGGGAGACCAATATATACCTTATCAAGAGGATAATATGGAAGATATCGAAACACTTTCATATGACATTAAAATGAGATATATAGTTAGAAGGACACAAAGAAAATGCAATATCTCTATTGAATTTATTGTAAATAATACCTCAGAAGAGATAAACCTAGATACCAAAAGGGTTAGAAAAAAAAAACTTAGCAGTCGTCTGTCTCGCCCTTTCCCTGCTTCATTTGACAAAGCCAAAGAAGAAGAAAATGAATTGTATCAACTACATATATGAGTCACATCCATCCAACATCAAGTGTAGTATTCTAAAGAAGCAGGGAGGACAACAAATTTGGTGGTTGATTTCATGGAAGAACACCTATAATGTTAGGAAACATATGATAATTGTTTTCATAAGGCACTTGAATTTGAGGAGAAGACATTGCAACTATTGTTGATTCACAAAGAGGTTATGCAATGGAAGGAATGAGGACCTAATACCCTTAGAAAAATAGATTAATTTATGGATACAAAAGGCAAAAGGGAGAGAAGGAGCATGGGATTACTCTCTTGATCGAGGAAAGTCTTAATCAAGTGAGCACTCACTCTCATTACTAGGTCAAACTAGTAGAAGAATAAATAGAGCAGATGGAGGAGAAGTGGTCAATGTACATAAAAAAATTGGTTAAAGTGAATATAACTATGAATAAACTCTAGTTGTAGACTTTCAATACACCCCATGAATCTTTCCCTTTTCAAGAAGTTGTATCTAAATTTAAATGGATCATCGATGAGCATCAATGAGGCATTAAGAGTATCATTTCAGTAGAGAATTATCACTTACTGAATTTTTTTATAAATTAGATTCCAAAAACATAAAAATTAGAGAAGGGGGAAACTAAGTTCAACAACCACATTGAGCGTATCAAGGAGAGTAAAGGTGAACTTGAACATTCTAATGGACCAACATAAATGCACTTATGGACATAAGTGTGAAGAACTATTTTCCCAATGGGTTGCATGGAATGAAGTGTAAATTAACACTAAGACTCCAAGGTCACCTAAATGATATCTCAGGTTATCTTTTATTTTTATTTTTTATTAATATATTGGGAATAAAAGAGGGAACCCAGTGAACGAGAAGGGGTTCTCAGAGGAGACACTTTCTAAATTGTAAATCTAGAATCTCTAAAGGGGCCATGTCTTACTGCATCTCATTGTAATTTCTTCATTGCTAAAAGCCTATTACTATTGCTAATAATTGATTATTCAAGTAAGAAAGTGATGGCACAAACAGAGATGGTTGTAGTCATAATGGTAAAGGAACAAGATTTGTTCAAGTATAGAAAAGGAAAAGATGGTTAGGAAACAAATACTTTGGATCAACTTCCTTTTCAGAAGATCATCTCAATATTTTTTAGAAAGTACTCCGATGGATAGAGCTTTGAAAGAGCTTTCTAGTGGTATATGGAACACATAAATGGTCTCCTAAAACATAATTTATTTACAGTCAAATATTAGAAGCCCATAACTCAAAGGTTGTAACTAAACTTGGTGGAAAATTCAAATTAGAGTTAGTTTTTGGTGTTTTTCCAAAATTGGAAAAATGGTGGGTGGAATGGAGCACCCGTTAAATAGTGGGTAAGTTCAAAATTGGATCGTGCACCACATGTCCCCTCAAACTCATAGGTGAAATTGTGAGGGACATTCACCACTGGAGGGTTTACCATAGGAGAGGCCCCATGTTGGGAAGTATTTCCCATACCGTCAAATAGAAGATCAGTAAGAAAAAATTCAGTGGGACCTCCTCTACATTTTCCAAAAAATCACTAAGGAGGGTGTCACGTTAAACCATGGTAGTTAAATGGTTTTGGTGATGCAACTTACGATTTTCCATGCAATGTGGATTAGAAGACACATGGTACATTTTTATCGGCCAACAGAGGTGATATGGATGCACAGGTTGAGACACATGTGGAAGATGACATTAACATGACACCAACCATGATGTGGTACCTACAAGGGTGTGACACGTGGCATATTTTTTGACATTTTTAGGTGGCCAAGTAGGTCATATATGGGTGACACATGTTACCACTCACTAGTTTCCATGTGGAACAAATGAGGTTAGCAGGATGATATGGAAGTTGAGTTAGAGGTCATGCTCAACAATATTTTCCTGTATATTTGATTATCGAAGAAAATTAAAAAAAACTTGTGCAAAAGGTCGAGACTCTAAGAAAAAGGTCGAGACTCTAAGCTAGTTGTACCTCTAGCCAGTAGGAGGAAATTGCCTCCACACAACAAGGAGTACAAGATGACCTTTGGCCTCCTAACCTTCATTATAATTCACACCAAGGTCTAGATTGGAAAGTTTCATTCAGAAGTCGGGTAGTTAGCAGAGAAATGAGAAATGGCATAGCTTTGACCTCATTCAACCCTCTGACTTGTTTGGACTTGGTCACAGCTCTAGGTCATATGGTGAAAAGTGCTATTGGATAGGTGCTCCAGCAATCAATGGAGGAAAATAGCAATCAAAGAATTTTTTGGAGTGACATGGAAAAAGTTAGTGCTATATTTGGCTACTTTTGCAAATCATGTGACACACCAAAATTAGAAAAGTTCTACTAAAACCTATAAAAATTCCATAATCGCAAATTTGGAAAATTTAACTTAGATTTTCTTATAGCGACAATGGCAAAAAGTTAGAATAACTCAAGACCACATTCATAAGACTTGACATAAGTGGTAGATAATAAAAAATAAACATCCAAGCCAACAAAAGAGTTGAAGTTAACTAAGAGTTCAAGAAATAAAAATATCAACTCAAATTTCTATATAAGCATAAGTGAATTCGCAAGAAATGAGTTTTTGGTGTTGTGATGGTGTGAAGATGTGTGTGAAGGGATATGTGTACAATGGATTTATCAATGATAAGATATTTTTGAAGGTGATTTTATGGTGTTTATGATGAGTGATTGAGGTCAATAATTATTTTCTTTATGAAAGAAGTGGCCTTTATGATTTGAGTTTGAAAATGGAATGAAAGATGAATCACAAAGGTAAAGAAAGTAGCAACTTGTACATCAAGAGATGTAGCTCCTTCTAGTAGTGGTTGCTAAATAGTTAGGGGTTGGATATCCTTTCAGTGGTAGCTCATAAATGATGCGTTCTATTTCCTTTCAATTGTAGTTGATAAATTAGGGAGTAGTAGCTTCCTTCTGATTGTAGCTAGAGAACTTTGTAATAGAAAGTAGAAGGTTACCCACAGGGTCTTCACTGCGGAGAAATACCATATCATGTGGGTTCCTATTGGGAAATATATATTGAGGAAAAAATGACACAATATATTGGGGGATATATAGAGGGTAAATGGTTTTTATATCGATAGGCATAAAAAATGCAACTCAAAGTCATTGAAAAAATGTAAAGGGGTATAAAAAAATGTTAATGAAAAAATGGATACCTACAATATCTAGTGAGAGTAGGAGTTTCTTAAATTGGGAAGGTGTATTAGCTTCATAATGGAAGGGGATTAAATAATGTGATTTTTATAGGTATTTTACAATATTTAGTCAAATTAAGTGTATTATTTAATATGCCATGAATGCATGTGATATGTTAGAGGTTCATTGAGTGAAGCCCCCGTGAGCTTGCCTTTGCGGAAATAATTGAAGAAAAGTTTGAAGAATTTATGTGCTCTATTTGTGCTTCTTGTGTTGATTCTTGTGATTCTGATATGAATTGTTTTTGAAGTATTTAAAGGTGTCCTATTATTCTTAACCAGTGAGAGAAAAAATTAAAATTCTAATAATACTGATTCAACCCCCCCTCTTAGTATTATCTTGGTTTCTAATAATTGATATCAGAGCCTTGGTTGCTTCATTATCAATTTAATAGTTGGAATAAAGATCAAGGACCATGAAAAACTGAGAAGGAGCATACACCAATAGGGCACCAACGTTCAATGGAACAAACTATGGGTTTTGGAAGGTAAAGATGAAGACCTATATTCAATCACATGGAGTTGATGCATGGGATGTAGTGCAAGAAGAATATCAAAATCCTTAAGCCTTGATTAAGACGTATCAAAAGATGGAATTTATATGTAATGCTAACCATGAATGCCTTGCTTGTTGGCTTACCTAACTTAGATTTAGTTAAGGTCATGTATTTCTCTACTGCAAAAGCTATTTAGGGAAAGATGAGTAGCTACTATGAAGGTGACATCAAGGTAAAGCAAGACAAACTTCAAGGTTTTAGAATGTAGTTTGAGTCTTTGAATATTCATTATCACGAAGATATTTGTAAATACTTTCTAAGAGTTAACAAGGTTGTGAACACTATAATAGACCTTGATGAAAAGTTAGAAGCATTACTAGTAGTTCAAAAGGTGTTGAGATATCTCCCTGATAAATTTAATCCCAAGGTTTTAGCCATTGAGTAGATGAAAGCTCTGAAGTCTCTCACTTTAGATCAATAACTTGGTAGTCTTACTACCCATGAGATGATAATTTCTTATGGAAAACCAAAAAGAAAGGAGTTGGCCTTCAAATTAGATAAAATACCAAGGAGTAACATGATGACTCATGTTGTGAATCAGATGAAGAGGAAGCTAAGTTTGTAAGGAATATCAAGAGATTCTTAGGAAAGTACAAAGGTAAGCTACATTTTAAGTGTTTTAACTGTAGTAAAGTTTGTCACTGTACTTCCAAGTGTCCTAGAAATAAGGAAACAAATTATGATTTTATATAGAAGGTTAGAAAAGTGAAAAAGGATAGAAAGAAGGATAAAAATAAATTATTCTACACCTTGCCAGCTCCTCTGAAAGTGAATAAAGTCAATCATTATATGAGGACATAATCCATGAAAATTCAAAGGAATTTATGCTCATGGCTATAAATATTTTTTGATGGTATTGGACTCGTCAACATTTAGGGGATCTCCCAGGTAAGAAGTTGAAACTAGACCTCACACTGTTTGGAGTAGGAGTCCTAGCAGTGGGTGGTAATGTAGTGCCTTGACCATGGTAGCACGCATAGATAAGTACGATGTCTTTGGGGTGAAGAAAGTGTGTGACCTTGTAGCGATTCAAGTGAGATGCATGGGGATTCTAACACATGAAAGGGAAAGAAGTGTACCCCATAGAAGCCTGTAATAGTACACAACTTGAAAGGAACATACAAGTGGAAAGACATCACAAGCTAAGATGCAGAATAGTCCACAAGTTAAAGTGATGGGTTAATCCAACAACATGTGTTCAACAAGATTCATGCAATTGCATCCAAATTAGTTCATAAACAAATGCGTAAGTTAAACAACATACATTGATAAAGCAACCAGAATAGTCCAACTACAATAAGAACATATGTATGAAAGTGTATTGCCTCTGTTATTATTCTTATAAGTGAATGTTCCTTCCATACATACACCATTGATAGCCACTAGCCCCAATAGTGGAACATTACAATCAATAACACTTTCTCCTCCAAAGATGTATACTCACTCTATGTTGTGGAGAAGACAAGGCTCGTCACAATACTCCCAAGCCTTTCCTAAGCCTAAGTCTAGCCAAAATCTTGGCTCCCAAAAGCACATTCTATGACCTATGAGGTTCTATTTATAACAAAGGGTTGGGTAACCCTTAACATTCCCCTTTGTGACTCCTTCACTAACCTCATGAATCTTCAACTTCTTTACAAATAACTCATTACATTACATAGTGACTATTCATATTCCACTAATGACACTTGGAATTTCACTTACAACATATCTACAAATGATATACATTTTCCACATGTGCCCATGTGAGACAAAATAGGCTAGAGACAGCCTAACAAGACAAAACACTGTGACTAAGAAGTTTTGGCAAATACCAACTCGGCAACCTCCACTTGATGCTTCTCGATCATGTACTAATGCCAAGCTTGGTACTGTGCGATGATGTCCCCAAACTACTTGATGGTGTCTTTCTGATAGCAGACTCTTGCCTCCATAGCTTATGGGTATATGGTCTTAGAACCTTTGTCCAACTCATCCTGAATGATGTGAACCATGGTTTTGACCATGACAAGATCACCAATGTACTTCTACATGTTTTGTGTGCTCAAGTCCAAGTCATCGTTGGTGGCCTCTCACCTTAGCTGCTCCATGTACCTATCGATCTATAGCAGTACTTGGTTCTTTTGCTTATCTTCGGTGAGGGAACCGATTGATGGGATCATGTGCATTCTTTCCATGAAAATCAAACTCTTATACAACCTTACATATGAAGCCTGTATGTTGCTGACGAATAGGGAAAACTCCTCATAGTTCTGGACCAACATCCAGAACTTTGCTTTGTCTAGCTCTTCCTATGGATTCATCATCTTTGGAAATTAAAGTAGGGCCCCTTTGTACCACATTGTCCACTCTCTCACATGGGCGATGTCAGCATGTAAGTCCCTAAAATTTTGGACAAACATTTTTCTCTATTGTTGTAAGCCATGAAAATGGAAAACTGCCTTATGCGTAGTGACAAATCTATCATAGAGCTTTTGCATGGTAGTATCAAGTGTTTCTACTTCAGCAAGTATCACTTTCCTCATCCCTAACATTGCGGAACCTGTGCTCTACTCTCTCGATTTTTTTGTCTCTTTCCTAGTTACCTATAATTTCTTTGCCATCTGTTCATTCTTAGCTAACATGAACCTCTTGTAAAAGCCAAAGTAGCATCGACCATGGAAATTGGATGTTTATAACATCTGACACTATCACCCTTTCCTTCATGAATGCAGGTGACGTGTGATCTTCCTGTAAATTCTTTCTCTGCACCTGTACATCTTCTTCTGCAACTCATCAAATGATAGATTTTACACATCCATCACCAGATCATCATTTAGGAGAACAACCTCTCCCTTATTGCTTGGGATTGATTCTGACACTGGAGGTTGTGGAGACCTAGAGGTGACCTTGGGTGCTCTTCGTATGAGGTCAGTGTCTTGATCCTATGGCTCCTACCACAACTCCATGTCTATCACTTGAATCAGTTGCTCAATCTACTCACCAAGCCCCCAATCCTGCATTTTCTCATCCTCTGCTTCAATTGTCGGTTGTTCTGACTCCTCAACCTCTATGGGCATTGTTTTTTATATCATTGTTCCTTTCCTTTCTTCTTCTTCATGTTTCTGTTTCTCTTCCCTCTTCTCATTTCCTTCTCTTCCTTCAACTTCTTCTCTGTTTCCTGCAACTTTGGTTCTGCTTCCTCCAACCTTTGCTTTTATTTCTTCCTTCATTATGCTTTCTTTATTCGCTACTTACTCTTTCCCTTCATTGCCAAAGTTTCTTTCTCAAAGATAGAATATGCTTTCATCTTGTAGCTTTTATCAATCTCTGAGTTCTTGACAACCTTCCTCTTACCTTTTTCCTATGTTGGTTTGCTTCTCATTTCTGTTGTTGTTGTTTCTTCCTATGTTGTTGTTACTTGCAAAGCAACCTTCCAAGTTGTGGCTATACTAACTGGCTCGTGGAGCTTGGAGTTATTGTAATAGTATCTGCAAGGGTCCTCCTCATGTTAGTGGAATGTCCCATGAATCCATGGGTACTACACCTTCACATAGTGGTTATTACGAATATCATGGGGATCATACAGATTCAAGTCTTTGGTGCCGAAATCAAACTTCACTATTTCCTTAGCTTCGGCATCAACACCTTTCAGGGTCTTAATCTCGTACGATTTGATTCGCAAAGGAAGGGCTGGCCATGGAGCCTTCTTCTTCCTATGTAGTTCTGATGATAACCCTATAGAGATGTGATATGAGACCTCTTTCACGACCAACTTGTCCATAGCATACCTTGGTAGAAAATCTGTAGGCTTCTCTCCGCCAAACAACCTGATGAATGTGACACTAGGTGAGGCATACCAATATGCAATGTCAAGTATTATCTCCAACGCCTCTTGGGACATGCAAGATGGATCTTGATCAAAGATAAACTTGTACAATTGGATGCTGAAATGGTCAGATAACCTTGCCATAACTCCTCGGTAGTTGCAATCAAGAATAAACTTGCAATAAATGTTCACAAAAATCTCTTTCTATGTCCATGTTCAGCTCATGCCACGAAACTAATGTTCAGCACATATTGCATCATGTAAATACGTGGACATGTAGAATCTTGCTTGCTCATCCTTGGGAAGATTTTGGGCCTTAGTAACATGGAATTTCAACTAAAGAGCCAACATATCTAACGAGTTGAATGGTTTTGCATCACTCACCAACTGGTCCAACATAACCACCCAATTTTCAGAAAGGGTCCCCATGCTCTCTTGACCATATAATCAACGTGCAAAGATGATCAAGAACTGGTAAGCCTTCTTGAGAGACATTATATTGTAAACATGATTGGCTGTTATTCTTAACTTCGGCATATATTTCACCCAACACTTTACAATATCTTTGGCATTCACAAAGTTGTGGGTGGTTTAGAAAAGTGTGTCCATGTGGTTCACGAACTAAGGAAAATGATACATATGTTGATATTTCTCTGCCCTGAAGGTGGCGAGATCTATCCCATTGTCACTGCTTGAGGTCATAGTCTTTGGATCTATGTGTGATTCAATCCAGTGGATGATGTCTGCACATGGGAAGGCAGGGTACCTGCATGCAACCTTGTGTAAGCCTAACTGGTGATACTGATGTAAACTTGTTGATCCTCTAAGTTTTCCTTGAAGTCCTTTGTGAAGATATCCTTGATTTCCTTCGATGTTAACTTCATTCCCTTCTCAATGAACAACTGAGTGTCTACATAAACTGGCAAGTTCACTGAAACCTACTCGATTGCTTCCCTAGTGCTACTATCGACAATATCCATTGATGCAGCTCCCTTGGAAGTCATGGTACCTGTAACTGCTAGGGAGTTTCTCAAAAATTGTTGTACTCGGAGATAGAGAGTACACTCGTGGGATACAAATGTTATCTTGAAACCAAAATCACTTCAAGAACAGACCAAGCAACAAAATGGGAAAATGTTGGGAGGGATTTCACAATCTTGGCTCATAGAGGTGACTGGATGCCAACTGGAACTATGCATTGTGCAGTCCCAGGAGTCAGTGGGGAGGTCTTGCTGACTAGAACCGCATAATGAACAGTTCAGTCACAACATATGCCAGAAGAGACTACGCATTGCAAAGTCTCAGTGGCTTAGGCTTAGGGTTGGCTCCTGGAATTGTGAAGTGCACAATTAGAGCCAGCCCTGGGAAACCTCTACGCAATTCTATAATCCAAGGTCGGGACCTTGAGCTCTAGAAATGCACAGTGCATACTTGGGAGGATGGGATTTGGGCCATGGAACCCCATATCTGCCCAAGGGGAGCGAGAAATCAAATAGATCTGAAGGATAGTGTAATGTTGGGTGCAAGTCTAAGTGAATGGCAATGCATGAAAGTGAAACAAGTGTAGGAATTAATCAAACTAAAGTAAAACAAAGCTTGTGGAGAGAGACGTCACAACGATGACCGTTGGTGTAAAAACTAGGTGATGCATGCAACACTTGGGAAAGGAAATGAAAAACTTAAAAAACAACTTCTACAAGCTAAAACAAGTTAAAACGCCAACATTTGTTCAACAAAATTAGTGAAAAAACACTCTCGCATGCTAAACAAACAAAAGAAACGAAAAAAACAACACAAGACTATAAAGGCAAGACTTACCTGAAAAAGCAATGATGACTACACCAAAGGTTCCTTGATCTCCTCAGGAATTCTATAGCTCCAAGATCGAATGTGAAAATGAGCTCTGGCAGCGTCAATTAAATAGATTCGGTTGATTTAGGATTTATGACATGAAGGCTAAAAATCAAGGAAAAACCGACACTTGGCGATAGTTTCCAAAGTAACTCAAGTGTCTCCTCTGGGCTGCTAAAAATAGATCCCTATTTTCTAGGGATGTTTTTTTTCTTTTTTTATTTTTCAAGAAAATTTACCATGCATTGCCTAGAGAGATTGACTAGTTATGGGAAGGACTAGGCAACTCACTAGCTCATGCAATGAGGAAATTTTGAGGGAGAAGCTTCTGCGCAATTTCTAGGCTGAGTGGCTCTAGGCTACCTCGTAGGCTCTACGCAATTTATGGGTTGAAGGCTGGTTGTCAGCTAACTCTACGCAATTTTGGAGCTAAAGGTTCATTGTCAACTTGGATTGTCCAATTACCGAGTGAAAGGTTGGTTGCCCTCAAGGATTGTGCAATTCACTAAGGTAAGCATGGAACAGGGTTGAAACCAAGTCAAGAGACCAACTTGTGCATTAGGTAGTAAACAAGTAAGAAAAAAAGACACAATTTAAAATATAGAACTCAATCAAAGCACAAGTACCTGGGCCAGTGCGAGATTAGCTGTCATGGTTTAGGAGGGAGGCTCCAAAACAAAGCGTAGGAAAAATTTTGGAGGGTGGTTGTAGCCACTACAACATTGATGACACTTTGGTAGAACTCCAACTCTCTCTATGGACCTTGTCTCATGTAAAGTGAATCTAACTCTTCCAGAAGTATTGTTTGATTCTTTGATTGTCATAACTTCTTCACTAGCTTGAGTTCAAGATGTAGTCCTACCATTCTCTTTATCGACGGCACAAATACCAAGCCAAGTCAACTGAGTTGTTTTGATTTGGGATGAGGGGTATATTGATGCACATGTAATATATACTATTATGTTTTAGTTTCATCTCTAGTGTTTTTGCGTTGCTAGAAGGCCTAGACAATACCCTGTCAAAGTCATTTCAAGAACATAAGCATTGCTCCGTTGCTAGTGAGCCTGGACAGTGGCCCAGCGGAATTACTTGCTTCACCTCTCTACATAAGAATCCTTTCTCTTCTTTCACCTTTATTTTATTTTTTTCATTTCAGTTTTCAGTTTTCAAATAATTGTGCATAGGCACTTATTTATTTCAAAGGTAGAAGAGGGATCCCAATTTATTGAGAGAAGAAGAGGTTTTCCCTTCAAAGAAGGATGTTTATGTATACCTCTGACATGTTAAGGTTCCCCCCCTCTTCTTACTCTACTTGACTGAGTTGACAATGGTTAATCGAATATAGAAAAATGATTAGAGTAGGTGGTACTAGTTAAGTGTGCAAGCATCATAATTTCACCATGACTCACTCTGAAAGGAACATATTTTCCATGAGGGTGTCATTGACTAGAAGAAATCAAGATCTTCATAAAGAGAGGGAAAAACAAATAACCAAGTGTTGATAGTTGTAAAAGTCCTCTTTTATTTCACCCTGCTTGTCTCAAGAAGCTAAACATGGTTTCATGTGGATATTAATCCTATGGGTGCACAAGCACACAAGCAAAGGAAAGAAGTAAGATGAAGCAAAACAAAGTAAGAAAATCAAAATAGGAAAGCAAACACTACTTCTACTCCTAACCTAAGCAGAGCATGGGACAACTCACACGAAGTGATATTTCCAATGCAACCACCAACGCATTGGTTGACCCATGTAGGTGATAGCATGATTAACAAGGAAGATATTCAAGCAAATCAATAGACAAGAAATATGAAACAATGCAAACCAAATCGTTCGAAGTTTAAATTCATCCACAAAAAGTAAAAGGTTGAAAGCACATGAAAGGCACTCTGCAGATGTATCATGGTGTTTTGTCACATTGTGTGGGGAAGAAAAGCATGTACACACCTTCGAACTTGGAAAACGAGAAAAAATGAAGAAATAAAAAAATTTACGTTTCGCAATAGTGCTTGCTATGTATGGTTCCTCCAATGCATGAGCAATTGGATCGTGTGATTCTGGTGGAGGATGCGAAAAATGTCGATTGGGTTTTTTTTTAATGTGAACAAGAGAGGGATGAGGATCCTGGGGAGATTCAATAGATTTCTAATTGGAAGTGGAACTAACCTTAAGGCTACAAGAACCTGACATAACCATTAGCTTGGGCTGAAGTGCCTTGACAACTTGATGAGTTTCCACATCATTAGAAGATGGGTCATCAAAGACCAGTAGCTTAGAAATATCAATAGTATGTGAATCAGGATCATGATAAAATGAATGAGCGAAAATTTCACGACAACCATGATCAGAAAATTCAACATGAAGAACAACATCCTCATGATCTAACGAATCACAAAGAGGGGGTGATGAAAAACAATAATTTTCACCCTTTGAGTCACCATAAATGAAATATGAGAGAACGGTGTTGGAAATAATACTGAGAAGGGGGGTGAATTAGTATTATCAGGTCAATTATTTTTCATTTTACAGTCATATTTGTATACGCTACTTCAGTTAGTAAAAACTGCATATGTACGCAACTACAATTAAGGAAACTAGCGTATAACCAATAGACTTGAAATTCAAATTATTCTTCAGATGTTGATCATTAATCTGTGCATCAAACCATATAAAGAGTAACTAGGAACTGTAAAATAGAACAGGCAGTCACACATAAGAACACAAGATATAAGGTGGAAACCCAATGTCGGTGAAAACCACCTGCTCCAATTCGTCTCTATCTTCTTTTAATTAGAAACTTCTTTTTACAATGTTTATGTACTAGTGCAGTCTTATACCAGTACACAGGCTGCTACCTACAAAAGGCTACAACCTTCTCTCATTCTCCAGCTTCTCCTAGAAGGGAGCCACAACCCCCTTAGCTCTTGTACTACATGAGGTACTAGTATGTAGGTTCTGACCTACAGAAGGCTACAACCTTCTCTTTTCTTCCAAGGACCACATTTCATAATTTTTCAGACTAGGTCCATCAATAACAATAATCAAACATCAAGTACATATGCATCAATCAATCTCCTTTGCTTCTATCAAAATTGAATCAAACAATTACTTCTATTAATGTTGTAACCAGAATACATTAACAGTAACCAGAAACCAATCCTGAACCCAGAACATTGCAGCAATAAATAGAAGTAGCTAAAACATATTTCATGTGATGTATGATACTTCAATATTTAGAACCTACATGCATATGCTTCCGTCTAAAGGCCAACCAACGTATACGTTGTTTTGACTTACTGAACCAACGTGTATACGCACCTCTACTATGCCAAACCTGCGTATAGTTCTATAAAATATAATTTACCCTTTTCACTTATTCAGACATCAGTTATACCCAGATTATCAGATTTATAGATCAAGTCATGTGCCAAATAGATCAAAATCACATATAGATATTATTATTCAAGCCTTAAGATCCTGACCCATTAATAGAACTTATCCTTCTTCTAGCGCTCGGGTTCCTCCTTGATTCAGATCCAACTATGCACCATAACCCAATTATAGATCTTGCTCTTCATAAGATATTCAATGCTTCAGTGAATTCCTTTGCCTAATGATCTCCTTCCCCTTTTATAGTCTTAGGCCTTACTCAATATCATGGTCCAATACCATTTAGAACCAATACTAGGGACTCAATACCTAGGTTCAACACTTCGGACACAATACCAAGGTCCAAAACCATAGGTCCAAATACTAAGGACCAAATACCATGGACTAAAAAATAAGTTTTCCCACATATACGCGCTTTTACGTGCATGAAATTGCGTGCATATGCATATGTGCTTTTTGATTGATGATCCCGTGTGTATACGTGGCTTGGTTAAGAGGAACCTGCGTATATCTCTTTTTCTTTCAGCCTGAGAGCCTGAACAGTGATCTGTCATTTGAGTGAGTTGCCATCAAAGATAACACATGTGTCATAGTGCCAAAACTTTGTCATAATGCCAACAAATAGGTGGATCCGGGAAGATAAATTTTTCCTATTCGCAATCAAGTGACAAACTAACATCCCACGAGTTCTATGAGTGATTAGGAGTGGAAACATCTAAAGATGAATTTTCATGAGATGGAAAATAAATGGTATAATCGCAGAAGACGTCAGGATAAAGTGGACAAGGTGCGGACACAAGGAGGTCATCTTTCACCACAACTTCTTGGTCAGAATCCCACACATACTGATAAAAAATGATAGCCCAAGTTGGATATTCAACATCAACTTCGTCCTTTCTTAGAAAATTATATATTACTGAGAAATGGAAAACATAAAATATTGTAGAAATATAAACACAGAAAATGCATAAAACAAGAGAGACAAAGATATACATGGTTCACCCAATTTGGGATACATCCACAGAGAAATAGGCAGTCCTTCCTTTTATATTATCCAGCAAAATTAAGAGATACAACCTACATCAGATCTATTGTAATTCCCTCTTCTCTCTCACACAATATCCTCTCTCTTTCTCACTCAGAATACACATCTATAATACAATTCCCTCATATATATCAAGGGGTTTTCTTCTAGGGAAAAAAACCCTAAATTAAATATAACTTCTACTGTCAAATTTCCACTAATGAGCGACCAAGATTGACTACGAAATTACAACATTTTACAAGGCAATTTTACATCTATTTTTATCTTCGGGGGCACTGTCCCCACTAGTGGGGGGTTCTAAAGAATCATCATCACCCCCCTTAGACCCCCCCTAGCGGCACACAACAATGGGCAACGCTGCCACCACAATAAAAAATGGGGTCCAATGCGGCAATACCTTTGAATAAAGAAGATAATCAGACTCCACACCCAACATCCTTAACTTGATCCTTCTAAACATCATATGTGGAATCTGGAATAGATGAGCACAACACACCAAAATCTGAAGCATCAAAGGAACTAGTGGATGGAGGGTGAGTGGATGAGACCACGTGACAACCATCAGGCTTGTAGTCTAAATTTACACAAAAATCTAGAGCAAGTGGGGTCATGGGAGATGGTGACAGTTCAACAAGTAGGTTCACAACTTCTCCCACCTCGACTTGTGGAGCTAGTGTTGTTTTATGAGAAGAGGGTGGAGGATCACTTGGGACAACAACCTTGTTTGTCTAAAATTTAGAAGCTCTAACACTAAGGTAGGTTGGGAGAGGTTCGAAATATTCTAACTCATGTAGATTCTCAAAAATGTGAATAAGATATTGAAATCTTCCTTCCAAAAATTTCTAGTCAACTTCATCTTGTAGAATTTCAAAATAGTAATGAAGAATATGATCATAAAAGTTCTCAAGTGATTCTTCATGTTCTTTTCACAATTTTAAAATTTTGTGATGAAGTGCTTTATTGTCATAAAGAATGAAGGCATGACAAAATTATTTGAACATGTGATCGAAAGAGTGTATAAAGCTTGAGGGAAATGTATGACACCATTCCTTGATGCACGCTTCAAACATGAAAGCGAACAACCCATAGGCGATGTAATCCAAAGGGACATCATTCCCATCATAGAATCCCAAAAAGGCAGTTGTGTGAATTAACAGGGGTGTTACATTTTCACCATCAAATTTGTATGTGGACATGTCATCTATAACATCCATCGACACATTGAAATCAACAGCGTGAGAAAAACATGTCAGGGTTGTGATTGCGATATAAGTCATGAATGATTTGCAAAAATTCAAAATGGACTTAAAGGGCTCATATTGTCATCTAGACCTCATTCTAGCACCAAAAATGTTGATCATGCTAGACCCACCAAAATTCAGGGGATATCCCTGGTAAGAAGTCCCAACTAGACCTCATAATGTTTGGAGTACGAGTCCTAGCAGTGGGTGGTAATGCAGTGCCTTAACCGCGGTAGTGCGCAGAGATAAGTAAAATGAATTTGGGTGGAAGCAAGTGTGTGACCTTGCAGCAAGTCAAGTAAGATGAATGAGGGTTCTAACACATAGAGGGGAAAGGAAGTGTGCCCCTTAGAAGGTTGTAATAGTACACAGCTTGAAAGGAACACACGAGTGGAAAGACATCATTGGCTAAGATGCGAAATAGTCCACAAGTTAAAGTGTCAGTTTAATCCAACAACATGCATTCAACAAGATTCATACAATTGCATACAAAGTAGTTCATAAGAAAATTCCTAAGTTAAACAACATACATTTCTAAAGAAACCATAATAGTCTAACTACAATAACAACATATGCATTAAATAGTTCTAGCTATGTTATTATTATTATAAGTGAAAGTTTCATCGATACATACACCATTGACAACCACTAGCCCTAATAGTGCAACATTATAGTCAAGAACATCTGTTCATCCAAATAAGTATACCCGCTCTATGGTGTGGAGAAGTCAAGGCTTGTCACAATACTCGCAAGCCTTCCCTAAGCCTAAGCCTATCCAAAAGCTTGGCTCCCAAAATCCCATTCTATGAGTTATGAGGTTCTATTTATAACAAAGGGTGGGGTGACCCTTCACATTCTCCTTTGTGACTCTTTAACTACCCTCACGACTCTTCAACTTATTTACAAAAAGCGCATTACATTACATAGTGACTATTCATATTCCACTAATGACACTTGGAATTTCACTTACAACATATTTACAAACAATATACATTTTCCACATGTACCCATGTGAGACAAAATAGCCTAGAGATAGCCTAACAAGACTTGGAAGTTTAGGGAAAGACCAACTAGGAAGCCTCCACTTGATGCTTTTCAATCATGTACTAATGCCAAGCTTGGTACTATGCGATGATGTCCCCAAACTTCTTGATGGTCTCTTTCTGATAGCGGAATTTTTCCTCCATAGCTTCTGGGTGTATGGTCTTGGAACCTTTGTCTAACTCATCTTGAAGCATGTGCAACATAGTGTTGACCATGACAGGACCACCAATGTACTTTTGCATGTTTTGTGCACTCAGCTTCAAGTCATCATTGGTGACCTCTTGCCTTAGTTGTTCCATGTACCTGTCGATCTGTATCAGGACTTGGTTCTTTTGCTTAGCTTTGGTGAGGGAACCAATTGTCTAGATCCTTTGCATTCTTACCATGACATCCAAACTCTTATAAAACCATTCATATGAAGCTTGTATGTTGTTGACGAACAGGGCGAGATGCTCATATTTTTGGATCAACATCCAAACATTTTCTTTGTCTAGCTTTGCCTGTGGCTTCATCATCTTTGGCAAGTAAAGTGGGGCCTCTTTGTATCACATTGTCCACTCTTGCACATGGGCAATGGAAACATGTATGTCCCTAAAAGTTTTGGCAAACCTTTTCCTCCATTATTGTAAGCCATGCAGATAAACAGTCTGCTTATGCATGGTGATGAATCCATCATAAAGATTCTACATGGTAGTCTCAAGTGTTGATACTTCAACAAGTACAACTTTCCTCATCTCTACCATTGAGGAACTTGCGCTCCGCACTCTGGATTGTTCCATCTCTTGCCTAGTCGACTTCAAGTTCTTTGTCATCTATTCATTCTCAGCTTAAAAGAACATGGCATTTGAGCTCGTAGCTCCTACATAAGCCAAAGTGGCATCAACCATGGCAACTAGATTCTTTTTAACATCTGACACTGTCACCCTTTCCTTGATGAATGCAAGTGACATGTGATCATACAAGAAATGGTTTTTCCGTGCTTGTAAAATCTTCTTCTGGAATTCATCAAACGATAGATTGTACACTATGGAGCTATAAAAAGGGTCTCTTTCACCTCTAGTTACCTCACATTAATATGTCAATCCGGGAACGTTTTTCTATTTCAAAGAGTGTCTCAATCTGAGGCTTAGCATTTTCCAGAGTAATGCTTGTAGTACAGTTGTTTGAAAATACAAAAGTGAATGGATGCGTGTCTACAACTTAACTACTTCAAAAGGCTAAATCACACATTCAGATATTAAGCAATGTATCAGTCAAGGGTTTGGTAGCAATAACCCATCCCTTTAGAAACTGATGGAAAAGAAATCGAAGAACAGATCAGGGGTCTAGGAGCCGGGCAACAGATGTCAATGCTCACTACAGCCTGAGATCGTCCTTCACACCAAAATAACAAATAACAAGAAATGGAATGGCAGATAAATCGAACAGCAATGAAATGGAACAACAACCTTAAAATAGAACGACAATTCTGAAATGGAACATCATTTCAGAAATGGAACAGCAATTCAGAAATGGAACAACAATCAAGGAATAGAGCAGTAACTAAGTCTAACTAGCTGTGAATCTATTCAATCACGTGCATTAGTCATAACCAAACATCAATCCTTCATTCTTAAAGATGTACACACAAATGGAACAGCACTGCCTACAGATACATGATGGAACAGCACTGAAAACCATATAAACACAACGTGCTCAATCTAATTCAGTTGTCACTCTAAATAGAAAGTGTACGATTGCATCTCAAGATGAAACAATAATATTCAAGAATCCAATAATCATATAGAATCAGAGCTTCCAAGATAAATTCTGTAATGTTAAGGCACAATCGCATAACACAAAAACTCTGTAATGGAACAAAAGTATCCTGTAGAAACTAACCGTATTATACCAACACCGAAAGGAATAGTAATATGATGTAGCATCAATACAACACTTTTGTTTTCAGGAGCATTAATGGACTAAACACGACAGAGCATGTGACATAAACTTTATAAAACATGTCAGATTACCAGATCACGTTGATAAGCAAACCACACAGAAACCACGCGTAATGGTACAAGAGCAAGTGTCCTCCAGGGCCGGGCCCCTAGCCTCTAGAGGTACACCGCTTGAGGTTATTCCAAGCTCAAAGATAAAAGAGTAACCAAGTCTGTATTAATGCATGAAGTAAAATTACAGTAGAGCAAGTCTTAACAGGACATAATGATCACAGTTTTGATCTTTTTAAAAGAAATTACATAAGAGCATAACCACACTTTTAGCTAAAATTGTTGCCCCTTATATAAGGGTGACGGCGGAGATATCTATATGCAGAAATAGATAAAACAACGATCCCTCGAGATCAAGGATCCTGAGGGATTCGCAGAACCGTTAATCCTGAGTCAATTCTTCTCTTTTCTGTGCCGAGCTGATATCTCCGCTTCCTTTCCTGGGTTGGTCTGTTTTGATTTGGTTTGCATGCAGCCTCCCGTCGAAGGGACAATAATTAACCCATCTTTGTCTTTTCCTTTAGGATGGCCACTTTTCATTTTTCCTCCCTCCTGTACATGGAAACGACAATTGTCAGCGTTCTATATTAATCTCACATGTTTCATTATAATTCTTTATCATTTTCTAAGTTCATAATGCAAAAAGGCTTATAAGTCCTAATGAAAAGATACTAAAATAACCATCAAAACATACCTTCTTTGATACTCCACACACCCCCCTGCTTACCCTATTTCATGGCCTCATGAAAACATTGTAGTTGACATGTAAGGTAGTGAGTGAGTAAGCTGGAGATGGAATCTCATGTGAAGGCCTACAGCCGTGATGCGAAACTAGGTAATCAAAGAAATGGCCTATATGACCCTCAAGCATCTCATACAGGGCTTGGTATCTAGGTGCAGGATGGAAAATTATTGGACTCCGGAACCTATATCCTAACCAGGATGGTCCTGCCCTCAAAACAATTTCACCATAGAGGGGAAAACAGTTGGCAGCTAGTTTAAAATTCTCATACTTAAATGGTTCTCTGAGCTGGATATTCGGATTAGATATTCGATATCAAAATTTAGCTGCATCAATGGCAGGGTCTTTGATAGAGGAAAAGTATTCAAGTCCCTGTCGAATGATTTCCTCATGCATGGGTCCTAATGCTTCAATCACTCTTGGAGTCTTCATGAGGTTTCTATGTTTCCTCCATAATTGTGCTGGGTCCCTAGGCTCAGCTCTTATCCATAGATCTAATCCATTTTCTTGTCTTTGAAAAGCGTTATAGGCTTTGAGCCATTTAATTTGATTAACTGCAAATGAAATAAATGTCTGTAATTGAATGTCCCCAACAAAAGAGCCAGGGTTCAGTTCGGTCTCATGTTCTAGTACAAGGTTATGCAAGTAAAATTCATACAATAATCTATGCACTTTACCCCGTAGTGTTTACAGCAGTTTATGAAATCATCTATGGTGTTAATTTGTATGGGAGCACCTGCTTTAACAGCCTTTATTTTCAATTAAAAATACCTTTTCATTAAAAATAGGGCATAGTTCTTAGCAGGGGCTCTACATGCTAGGACATCATTGTATAGAGAACACAAGGTATCCATCTGTTTGATAACTACATCTAACCTACGAGTTACCTTTGCAACTTTCTCTTGTTCCTTTCGCCATCCTTCGAAGGCCTGGCTTTCAGATAAGTTGACATTCATTAGCTGCTGCTGTAGTTCTTCATATTTTTCTCTGCGGACCGTTTGCTCCCTAAGCTTTTCTGCTTCTTGTTGAGCTTGCTTCAAACCCTTTTGGAGGGTTATTGTTTTCGGATCCTTTTTCCATGTAGCAGTGGAGGCCAGGAGCTTTACCTGAACTTTCCTATTGCGCTGCTTCGAGTTCAGAACCCTTATTACTCCCGAAAGTGTTGCCTCCATCTAAATTTCCTTATCACGGGTCATCATTTCATCCATTTCTATTTTAACACGAACATCAGCCCATTGATGTTCCTTTCCAATTGGAACAACAGTTTGTTTTTCAGCATTATTTGGAACAACAGCTTGGCTTTTGATAGGGTTTTGAGCAGTAGGATGGATTATGGTCCTCTGCCTCTTGCCCTTAAGGGGTTTTGCTGGCGTGGTCAGACTTTTCCTTCTTGAAGTCCCTTTTACCCTTTGCCTTGCCTTTAGAATCCTAATCTGCTGGTGAAGCTGGACTATTATGTTCAATAATCTCTACTGCTCCTTTCGCAATTCCCTTATTTCCGCCATTTCTTCAGAAGGAACAGCAGGTTGTCTAGTGCGGTCTGGACTGCGGCTAACTTCCTGATTTTCTTCCTGGGGTGGCTGTTCCGGGGCAAGAACCTTAATTGGCTCTGTTATTTCTTGGACTATTTTTTTTTCTGCCCTTATTTCCTCCGGAATTTCTTCTGGTGCCTTCTGATTAGGAACGGGTTGTTTGTTATATACCTAGGGGGGGTAATATGGGGTACAAAGGGAGGTACCCAAGGTAATAACGTAATAATGGGATGGGCCATAGTAATAAATAAGGTGGTTAACCCATATCATATAAGGGACCACAAGTAGTTAGTAAATATGTAATGGGCCCATGGTATTAGTGGATGGTATGAGGGAACCATGGTAATGATCCATGGTATTGCATGTATGAGGCCTATATAGAGGCTAGAGACTCCACATGGAGGATGTCAAGGAATTGTCAAGGATTATTGTATGTACAAGCATATGGCTTGTGGAGTGTTCTCCTTCCTTAAGGAGTGAATGTATGGTGTTTCCCTATCTTAAGGGTTTTGATCAATAAAGAGACATTTCATATTATTTCTGGTTTATTTGCATTGTCTTATATTTTCAGATTAAATCTATAACAAGTGGTATCAGAGCTATAACAAGTGGTATCAGAGCACTTTCTTGGGCAAAAAAGTGGAGAATTTTTTTTACTTTTTGCAAGATTTAGGGGGCGTCGAGTTTATAGATTAGATCTGTATGTTTTGGTGTAAGATCTAAAAAATATAATTGTAGATCTGGATTCTATGTGAAAAAATACCCGATTTCAAAAAAAATATCGGCTGAATCGGAGTCCGGATGAAGGAGATATCGCTGATTTAAAAATCAGTGGTGTTGCAAATAATATTTCAGGGCAGTGAGTTTGCGGCACAAATCTAGACGTCCTGGTACAAGATCTACAAAATCTAATTGTAGATCTGGATTTTTTGTGAAAAAATACCCAATTTCAAAAAATAATTCAGTTGAATCGGAGCCCGGATGAGGGAGATCTCACTAATTTAAAATCAGCTCTTTTTTGCAGCAATTTTGGTGATGACAGGAGAGTTGCAGTGTAGATCTGAAATTTTAGTACCTGGATCAGGATTTCTATCACATAGGCAGATGCAAAATGGTTGTTCCGTTTCCAAAAATAGGTCATAATAGGGATTCTAAGCAATATTGATGGAATTGTGACCATTTCAAATTTTCGCCAATTTTTTTGTGAAGGCGGGCCTAGATCAGAAATTGAAGGACTTGTATAAATTTGATGGCTCTCATCCAGCCAAATGGCTAGCACAAATGGAGAAATATTTCAAATTGGATTACGTGTATGATAATTACACTCATCTTATAATGGGGAGCATGTACTTGGACAATGAAAGACGGCAATGGTGGCAAGGGCATCAATGTGGCTATGGAAGGTGACGCATTCAAAAAATCTCTTATGGACCACTTTGACTGTAAAACTAATCTTGTGGATAAGCTCACACAGATAAACACACAGCCTAGCAAAGATTTTATTTTTACAGGAAAGAAGGAAACCAAGGAACCTAAAGGGTTATTTTCTGTTGGTATCTCCTTATTACAAGTTCATGGATTGATTCAGAAAGAGAAGATCATTGTTTCTATAAATCCTAGTTGCAAGCATAATTTCATCAATGTTAATTTGGCAAAAAAATCGCAAGTTCTCACAAAACACATTGAAAACACACAGGTGGATGATGAGAATGTCCAAGTGTATAACGATTTGAACATTTCTATGGATAAGTATGTGTTGCATGGTGATTTTTATACTTCAGGGACAGATAATATGGATGTTGTTTTGGGATACCCGTGGATGGAATCAGTGGGTACTATAATATTAATGTGCAGAAGAAATTCCTGAAGCTCTGGTATAAAAAGAAGAAAATTACATTACAGGATATTTCCATCAATAAACAGGTAGAGTCCACGGAAGTTGACACAAAAGATGTTCCAGGGACTGACATATTAGATGATGAGCAGTTGATGGTCGACAATCAGACACAAACAAAGGCTGAAACCGAAAAGGTTACAGGTGTTGACACATCTGATGAGGGTTCAGTGGTTGAAGTAATATTGGAAGATAAGACACCACAACATGCACCAGATAAAAGTCAGGCTCCAGTAAAGGGTGAATAAAAGAAAAAGACACCGTGGGTTAAAACTTCAACATATCATCACCCACATCACCCAGCAAGACAACCATCAAGATGGAAACCAATTAGTCACAAGGACAACAACCCCCGAAAGACAGATAGAGAGGAGCGAAGATCCACCTACTATACATCAACACAGAAGAGCTACCACGGTCAACTTCCATCTCAAGCGAGCGAGGCACCAGCGAAATCGAGGGTTCACCTTTCTCTTGGATGGCTAGATGCACGTGCATGGTACCAGTGGACTACTCTTTTGAGTAGATCTTATTATTTGTGTTCTTCCCATGTTTCGGGGACGAAATATGCTAAGGGGGGTGGAATCTTATATACCTAGGGGGGATAATATGGGGTACCAAGGGAGGTACCCAAGGTAATAA